>JAUKPP010279696.1:0-10733 GCA_032273245.1 Phyllaplysia taylori | reverse complement strand
CCCCCCCCCCCCCCCCCCCCACTCTCGGTGTGTCATGTCGGAGTTTTTACGTCAAATTCTGAGGTCCACCTCTTTGACAACCATTAGATCATCTATGTCTCTGAATAAAAACAAAAATTCAAGCGTAATCCCTGTTGATAGTAAACCCCGTTGAAAGTACATTACGTACAACAAAGTTAACAAAAGTAGTACGCAACGTATGAGGTTTGAGAAAGAGAGGAAAATATTGTCTCCAGAAGCTGATGGTAGTTCCTTCATACCATGCTGCTATACTACTTGCTCTAAATCTAAAGAAATACGTGGAATACACAATTAGTAAACTCTGATTTGATTTGGCCTTTGTAGACCACAAAGAATAATTTGGCCCTTTATAGACCAAAAGTCCAGCTCTGTCGCCAACCGTTGTCGCTTGCTCTCCAGATAAAATGACAATACTTGGCTATTTTTATAAAAGAGTAGACCAACAGTCAACAAAGCTGTCCCCACCCTTATCCCTTATCAGTGTTATCAAAACTGGTTTTATAATTTACTGGATTGTTCTCGGTGTATTGTTCTGTCAACATCTCAAAAGAAAAAGGACTTGAAATTTGCTTGGAGCTCAGCAGTTCTTAAGAGTTCACAATCTCTAAAGCGGGGTTCAGACGGACGCGACTCCACAACACACGACCCAACTCGCATTCTTCTTCTTCTTCTTCTGCGATCTCCTGCTAGGACTGAAGGGTGCGTCACAATGACTGAGTTTTACGTGCATGGCTTATTTATCTTGCAGTGGTTTGTGTTTCCAAATACAGGCAACCATGTTCCGTTTTCGATGGGTACTCTTATTGTTTAAACTGAGCAGAGTGGCTTCAGTTGTGATGCATTTTTGCCACCTTGTGCGGTATCATGCTGTACATTAGAGTAGAAGGTGCCATTCTTTGCTTCCCCTGGTGGGGGCACCGCACTACCACGGAAGAACTCGCGTTCAACAGTTGGCCCGATTTCCATTTTACACGAGTACTTGACTTTGCCCGACTAAACAACAATCATGACCTGGAAGCATTGGGTCTCAACTTTTCAAAATGCTCTCGAAGCCAAGGAGTTTATAAAGAATCCTTACCCCTGACCCAGAAGCGTTGACCTTTCAACTTTTCAAAATGCTCTCGGGGCCAAGGTGTTTATAAAGACTCCTTGACCCTGACCTCCCTCTTCTCTGATTGGCTCGTTTGGCGTGACTTCTGAATAAAAATAATCAAACATGTTTGATTTCCATTCGACTGTTGTGCATTGTGTAAAAATGATGACTTGGCATATATGAACGCGGGGGAAAACTGGCCCTGCCATGGTTATTTGTTGGGTGTTGGGTGTTGGGTCTTATCGTGTGCAATACCCTTTAGCCGCAAGACTGCAATGTGCTCGACGCCATGAGACACCGTTTTCTTGTTTTCAAGCCCCCTCCTGTTATAAGTGTGTCAACCCTTGAGACTATAGCTCACTACTGTGCGCATTCATGTTTCACAGTCACAAAGTGTATTAACTGATAAAGTAAATGGCGTACGTTCGACAAAGAACCCTCAACAAGGCACCAACGACTGATCCTATACTCAAGCTGTTATTGGGTTTATTTTCTAGACAGCCACAGAAACCTGCTAGAAAACTGATACTGGCATTTTACAGGGTGACTAACAAAATGGCGCCCTCCGTTAAAAAAAAAAACACTTTATTATCCCAGTCAAAACTTAGGACGAGTCATGGACATACATACAAGACTGGCTGCAAAACCGCAAATGCGTGCTTCATAGAAGCCATATGATGTCAGGCAAATCTTGTTTGTTTGTTTGTTTGGTTAGGGTTTTAGCGCTCCATAAACTCTATAAGGTGATTTCGGCGCCCAAAGCAAATCTCATTTTGGGCTTTAAAAAATTAGCTTTGTTATTTTACAAGGGTGAAGAATATCCTCACGCCTACGCCATTGCTCTCTATAAAGACAGGCCATGTTGGCTGTAGTCAAACTTGTGTTCCAAACGGCATATATCTAGATGGATTGTGAAAAACGTGGATGGTTGTAAGAAATAGGGTACGGTATCTCCTGTTTTGTAGATAATACGTAGGCCCTAATGTGCCTTTAGATTACATGTAGATGATAAGGTGGGGAAAAAGAATAAAGACCAAAGCAGAATGAAAGTTAACCACTTTCAAAATCTGAACATGAGCATGAAGAGTAAACAAGTAAAAAATATAAAACAGTGTGATGAATGAATGCACACATGTACGAAGCAAATAAATAAATTCAACCCGATGTTCCCAAATAAAAACACAACCCATCCGTTTTAAATGTATCCTTCAGAAACTTTGTTATAAGCTAGATATCTGTAAATTGTGTTGCAGTTTTTAATACAACCAATGCATTCCGACAAGCTTGAATGCTGTAGATAGACATTCTTTTTTTTTAAAAAGAGAATACACGCAAATGTACATCTAAACATACAAAGATTTATACAAACAAACAACAAACCATGCAGTGTGGCTTCACTTACGGCCGTTATCTGCCATCCATATTCGGCAAACGCTAAAACGGAAGTGACGCGGCGGTGTTTCCGGTAATGTTTCTTCCTTGGGATTTGCTCCTTGAGCACCACGCGCATGTGCGGCACGTCGCTCAGAGCCTTGACCAGCTGGACCTCCTTGCCTGGTTGGGGCCTTAGTAAGGCTGTGGGACCTTGTTCAACGGCGTCCAGTAGGAGATCAGAGGTCACGTGATCTGACACGTCTATTAGCTGAAACGCAGGGATGGGATCACAGAACAGCCAATCGATTCATGTGTGTATTACCATTATCATTAGTGTATGTGCGTGTGTGTGTGTGTGTGTGTGTGTGTGTGTGTGTGTGTGTGTGTGTGTGTGTGTGTGTGTGTGTACTTCTCTCTCTCTCTTTCTCTTTCTCTCTCTCCCTCTCTCTCTCTCTCTCTCTCTCTGTGTGCGTGCGTGTGTGTGTGTGTGTGTGTGTGTGTGTGCATGTGTGTGTGCGGCGTGATCCAGTAGGAGAAATGGGTATACGGTTAGGAGGTTGGTGAATGAATTTATGAAAGTACCCATGAATGCAGAATAGATGGATAGATAGGTTGATAGATGAATGGATGGATGGATGGATGGATGGATGGATGAAGGGAGGGAGGGGGGAGGGAGGGAGGGAGGGATGGGTAGATGGGTGGATAGATGGATGGATAGATGGTGAATAGAATACTGGAAAGACAGAAGTAAGGGGGGAGGACCGGGATGTTTTGGGGTTTGTGTGGATGGATATGGGTGTGAATGGATTTGGGGGAGGGGGGGGGGCTGATTCTTTACCCTGGTCTTGGTGTTGACTGCCGCCATTCCATGGTCACTGGTCACTATGACGTTGACAAGGTCCTGAAACAAAGCCCAAAATATACACAAATTCTTGCCCTCAAGGTGCAGGTCTCGCATCTCTATCCTTTTACTTCACATATTGTGCTGGATGAGAAACTTCACTTTAAAAAATGGCCATTCTTATCTTTAGACTCTTTTCCTCTATCTCAGTATCTTGCACATAACCTTATATTAACATCAAATCAAGGAAACAACATCAAAGCCCAAATGGTAAACCATCGTTATTTCATTATTGACTTCTTTCGGCACAGCGATGGTAGCTAGGTCTGTTTCTTATATTTATATTTTTTTCCCCTTTTTCACAATCAAATAAAGGTTTTTCTTTTTATACCTGGTAATCTCTGAAAGGACAGTTTATAAGAAAAACAAACTCATATTATTCTGAGAGCAATATGACCAAAATGAGAGTACTTCAGCGTCGTTTAGATTATTCCAATTCAGTAGTGTAAAATTATAGTTGGTGTATAGATATGCCCACTATTGTTGACAATATCGCATTGCTCGAGTACACAATAATGTTCCCCAAAACTCCACACGACCCGGAGCTGAATATTATTATATTGTGTACTCTCTACAGTCTGCAGTCTACTCGTTGTAATCAGTAAGGCGGAGCGTCCATTGACCTGTTTTGTCAGTCGCAGGCCAGGCTCATCTATATATGATATATACACATGAGCCTGGCCTGCAACTGACAAAACAGATCAGTGGACGCTCCGCCTAAAGCAGGCTGCCCCCATTTCATCTATTTTTTTTTTTTTTTCATATTCGTCCTTGATTTATAAGACATTGAAGTAGTTTGCGATAAGATCTGTACAGACGTTTTCTGGGTCTTTTAACTAACACCAAGTGTCCTTAAATTTATAAGATGTGTACATGTAGGACAAGAACGTTTTGTTGTGAAAATATTTCGTGCCGGTACCAGATAACCTAATTCAGCTTTTAATTTTCATGATAACAGAGAAGAATTCAGAGCCTAAAGGTGAAGAGAACATTTTCATA
This sequence comes from Phyllaplysia taylori, assembly GCA_032273245.1. Classification (NCBI taxonomy): domain Eukaryota; kingdom Metazoa; phylum Mollusca; class Gastropoda; order Aplysiida; family Aplysiidae; genus Phyllaplysia; species Phyllaplysia taylori. The sequence continues at coordinate 6,345 of JAUKPP010279696.1, read as the reverse complement.
CATAGGTTCGAAATCTGCGCACGTTAAAGATCCCTTGGTAATTGAAAATCGAAAAGATTAGACCTACTGCTAGGTTGCCAACCAGCCAAAATCAAAATGTGACTGCCTAGTTGTCAAGGGATTCAACAACCTGAATGGATACTCGGGAAAAGTGGCCACAACGCAAAAATAGGCTAAAACATCACAAACTGAGCTGGTGACTCTATAAATAAGCTGCTTTCCAACAAAAAGGTTCGAAATCAGCATACACTCACGTGAATTTAAAAAAAATACACGCATCTCGGCAAGGAGTGAAGAGCACACCACCACTGAATGCATTTACATAGCTAAACTTACAAGACACAGTTTTCTCTTCTTTTTTTTTATCATCAACCAAGTGTCGTAGATAATAACAAATATAATAATAGGCCTAATGACTGCATTTATATAGCGCATATCCCCGCTTGAAAGAAGGCTCTATGCGCTTTACAATCAATTATTACCCCCAGCAGACCAAATCATTCAGAAACCTCCTCAACTTCCTGGGAAGAATACAGCGCAAGCTGCCATTTTACAGGCGCTAAAGCACTAACATACGGACAAGATCGTTCGCTGTCTATAGCCGGGTACCCATATACACCTGGGTGAAGTGAGGAAAATTCGCGTAACATGCCTTTCCCAAGGACACAGCGTTGGGCCCGAGTTGGGATTCAAACCCGCAACCTTCTGATTACGAGTCCGGCAGCCTAACCACTCAAGAAAGGTGTTTTCACCCGTATCCCACAAATGCTAATGTACAGCTATATGCCTAGCCTATAATAATAGGCCTACATTAAATAGGACGACTTGATACCTGAATGCCGGCCTGCAACAACTCCTGGAATATAAGTCCCAAGATAGAATCCATCTGGCCAATAGCTGCTACCACTTCAGGGCTATCCGGCCCATGGAAGTGACCACTCAAATCTGGTTCGTCAAAGTACAAAAGGCCAAGGTCAAAGTCCTTTCGAGACATCCACTGGACCATTGTGTGAACTCTCTCTTCGAACGTCACAGACGCGTTGAAATGACGCCACTCATCAGGCCGGAGGCCTTTGAACTCTGCAGCACTTCCGGGCCAAAAGTAGGCTCCTGTAACCAATAGTAACACATGAAATTTTTTCGATGATTATAGCTAGCAAGAGGAATGTACTCTTACGCTTAAATCTTCATCATGTAAGATCAGTAGGTTTGTTTCATCATCTATACTGTATTATCGAAATGACAAAGACATCATACTAACATTTTAAGCATAAAACTTTTTAGATGATCATTAGTCTAAAGTCTGATGTCTTACGAAAAGGTTGTCTGAGTTTCGGGGAATGATGCGTGATATTGTTCATTTCATACTGGTATTGTAGTATTCTTCTACAACTAGTTCATAATATAAAAACGGGCATGAATGGAAACTGATTTGTTACGGTGCACATTTTCCCCCAAAACGTTTAAACATACACAAAACTATCCTGCTGTGCCTATCGTCACGGTGCTTCAAATATGACCTGACTCATTTTTCGCACTTCTGAGATGATGGAGAAAAACTGATTCGGCCCGACTCCATGCTACAATAAAAAAAAAACATGACAAATATTGAATTTTAACAAAACGACCCGGCACCTTTGAATAAATATAATAGGCCCTACCTAATAATGCACTATGGTGTCGGGAATGCATAACAGGCTTATTTTTACTTATTCCATAATGATAATGTTGGACCTAGGCATTTTGGAAGCACCATGACAATATGTCAAAGCTCACCCACGCGTAGCCCCGCCTTCTTGGCCGTGATCCAGATAGGCTCCGCCCCCTCCCACCATCGGGATGACTCCATGTCTCTGGCAGCGTCAAAATGAGCGTCAAACTCTGGGTCGTACATATGGTTGGCCACCACACCGTGAGTCTCCTCATACACACCTGGAAGTTGGAATGGATATAAGAAATCGTGACTATCGCCGTTTTGTTGTTTCGCTATGCTTTGTTGTTTCTTGTTTGTTTGTTGGTGGGAGTGTGTTTAGATTCTTTTCTGGGGGAAGGGGAGGGGGGTCTTGTATGTGCTGTTGCTGTTATTGTTATGTTTGTTCTTGTTTGAGTCTTGGTACTTTTTCGCTGTTTGCAAGACGTAATATTATACCGGTTCTGTGGTGTAATGGATGGGCTCTTCGCCTGCCATGCGGAAGACCCGAGTTCGATTGCCGGACGATCTGCGTTTTTTGCTGCTGGGATTTTCCCCTCTCAGCACGGGTTGGGCGTGACAGGCCGGATCAAAGCAGGCAGTATCTTGAATTATAGTAAAGTGTTGCATGGTATGCAAAACTAGTGACCAAACCAAACCAAGAGTGTGTAGTCTATTGGGGTTTTAACAGCCGTACATCAAATTATATCAAATTGTAAATTATTACTTGTCTATGTGAGTGACAACTAAGATTGTCCCCAGGCAGATGAAGTCCCGAGAAAAAGATAAACTCGGGTTTCAAATCGGGTGCTCGCTTCAATACCCAAGGGCGAGAACACCGGAGCTCCCAAAGATAAGACAGATTATAATGCCGTATCCCCCTGGCCTACTGGTTACTGAGAGGAGCACAAAAGGAGAATCACTTCTCGGAGGATTGTTCCTCCTGCAGGCGGCTTGTGAGTTGGTTTCTCCGCCTCGAACTTGCACGGAGCTTACCTTTAAGTGGATGTTGGGAATAGAAACTATTTCGAAATATACAGTATGAGTGAAAGGATTATAGGAGAGATTAATCAACTTTTGCATGCTTATATTCAATGTAAAAAGGGTGCTTACAACGAGCAATATCAAAGTATACACTTTCGAACTAATTAATTACAGTAAACACACAGAAAAAGAGAGAGAGAGAGAGAGAGAGAGACAGACAGACAGACAGAGATCGGTTTGGTTTGGTTACCAGTTTTATGTCCACTGCAACACTGTAAGGTCATTAAGAGACGGGCAACTTCAACCCTGTCTGTCAGTTCCAAGCCGGGCTGAGAGGGAAAAATCCCAGCAGAAATAAACGCAGATCGTCGGCACACGGGATCTTCCGCATGATAGGCGAAGAGCCTTACTATTACACCACAGTGCCGGTAAAGAGAGCGAGAGAGAAGAGAGAGAGAGAGAGAGAGAGAGACATAATATACACAAAAATAAGGAGAGGAAACAGGAGGACGAGAGAGACTGAGGAAAACAGAGAGAGAGAGAGAGAGAGAGAGAGAGAGAGAGAGAGAGACGTACCGATAGAGCAAGAGAGAGGGCGGAGATGTGAATAAACAAACATAATATACGACCAGACTGGAAATGAAGCTGTACTACACATTGAGAAGAGGAAGGAGAGCGAAAGATACACTAAAGCCACAATAATATACAATACCTGTGGCCATGGTATAATGACATGGGAAGGTCAAGGTGACAAAAGTGTTGTTCATGAATGGCATGGTGACCCCGGCTCTGATCATGGCGTCGAAGTTTGGCGTATCCGTTTTCCTGAGGTAGTCGTACCGGAAGCCGTCCATGGAAACGAGGATGACCTTGACCGGTGGCACAGCAGCTGCCTCATTCACATGACTTCTGCCGATCAGTATAAGCAGGAGGACAAAAAGGGCCTGGGTTATGAAGACTCCCATGATTTCTAATAGGCTTTAGTCCTTCCTGTGCGGTGGAAATGTTCCAAAAGTCTTCTCGTTGATTTATGATAGAAAAAGTCACTGCTGCAACGTCTCTGGAAGCCAACAAGAATCTGTCACGATCACAACACAGTTTGCTGACGTAGGAGCGGGTTGAGTCATTATCATGATTAACTTGGTGAAAAACTTAATGGTGATACATCAAATCGTGATCATCAAAGTTAACATATTTCCTGTTGAATGTCTTCTTTATTTTGAAGGCCTGTCGGCATCATTGTGTATGTGAGTGTCATAGTACCTATTTATGTGTGTAATTGTGTATGTGTGTATTTGAGTATTTCACTGTACGTGTTATTGTGTGTGTCAGTGTGTGTCAGTGTGTGTGTTATAGTCGTCCATATCTATATATCTTTTAGTGTGTGTGACCGTTTTGCTGATTACATATTTGAGTATTGTTGCCATTTTACATTTTGATGTGTCTGTTTGGCACTCGTAAGGTTTTTTATATTATTTTTATTTTCGAATTGACACCCTACTTGCGTTTTCGCGTGGAGAGCCACTGGCCGGATTCGAACCCATTACCATCAGCATGAGAGAAGAGCACAATACCTCTGGACCATGCGGGTTGTGGTAATGAATCAGAAATTTAACACTAAATATTCAGTAATAGTTTTGATACTGTTTGTTTTTAATTGTAGCACAATATTAATATTACATTATATAGTTATTGTTGTTTTCAGTCTTGAGAGCATTGAATCCTTGATACGTGCAGTTGTAATCCCAATTTCGCTGTGATTTTTAAAAACATCGCCATATACATGTCGTATTTATTTTCAACCAGGCAGCCTCAATGTTGATAAGGGGAATTAACTGCCTTAATTTACGCACATTTTTTTTTACCGTAGGCCTACATAGTTCTCTTTCTTGACTTAGTACGATTCTATTAATTGGGGGAGCGAGGGATTCAGGCTCAGACCCTACGAATGAACAGAATCTGAAGCCTAGCCCCTACCAATTTTCGTTGAAAAATACTGACTGGGTAAAATGATATTGGAATGTTAACAATTTAAATCTTAGTTATAAGGAAAGTCAAACCACAATTCTATGCCAGTTCAGCTAGGCCTACCTCACTGTAAGGAAGAGATGTAAATTAAATTAAAAATCTTTGAAAATTTGGTAAGAGCCTATGTGTGGTTATCCAGTTCGACTTTAAGAACACAGTTTATGCCAAACTCTCAGTTGAAACAATATTCAGCAATATTTATTTGGATTTTTTTTATTGATTTTTTTTAAAGTCATGGATAAGGCTAAACGAAATTTGAACAAAAAAAATAACAACATTAGTAGTGCTATTCGCCTTTCTTCAGTACATTTATGTTGTTTTTTATTGTTGTTGTTGTTGTTGTTTCCTTTCGATGATTAATGCGGCGTTTTTTATTAAATGCTAAACCCGTAACAAAACTTTGCGCCATAGTATTACATAGTTAACAATAGCTCTTAGTACCATTTCAATTTTCTCTTTTTCATATTCTATTGTCCACACAATACCCTCTTGTTCTTTCGTCTTTCATTCACTCTCTTCACACAATTGCTATAACAAAAATGTTTTATTTAATTATAACACCCCCTCCCATTCCAATATCAATTTACTCCGTCAATTCATCTTCAACAGACTATTGGTAGTGGCTGGGCTGATGTTCATGAACTCTTAGGACTTAAGGTTGAATCCCTGGCTCGAACAAAATCTACAATGATATGGTACTATGCCAGAAAAGAGAACTATCGATCTACCTACTTATCTATTTATCTATCTATCTGTCTATCTATCTATCGATCGATCGATCTATTTATCTACCTACCTATCTCAATATGCATGCATGTGCCACACAAATATATACATCTCATTAACATTCACGTTGTAACAGTATCCTCTGTTCCTTCACAGTGAATCCGAATGTACCCACGTCGAGCTCGGCAGAACCATTGAATCACGGGCCTCGGCAGTTCTAGCCTTGTCCACAGCCAGAGATTTGAAGGACCATCACATTGATCAGATGCAATGGTTGCCAAAAACCTTTACCAAGTGCTCGAATAATCGAATAGTTTTTCTAAGGCTTATTAATTTATGAATCACATAAGGTCAACTTTTCGGCTTTTGAGAAGTTTATTCGCTGTTTACTCCCTTTTTTCCAAATTCATTTATTTTAACCTAGGCAGTATACGCCGAATAGTAGATCACATGGTTTTTTCAAAAGTAGTTCCGTATGTGCACTTATTAATCTTGGGTTTCACAAACGAATCTCTGCCCCAGACCATCCTCGGGGTAACAAGAGAGACTGAAGTGAAACACGTGTAGCTTCTGACGAATGTTTTGGCTCCAAATCCGTGTGACTCCATCACTTTGCCATCATCGGCGAGATGGCTTCAGATCTGACACTACTTCGATAACGTATGCGGTAGGGACGTATCAGTATCATATTGAATATTCACTCTGCCTCCATCACACCTGGCTCATAGAGTACGTAGGCCGACTCGGGTTAGCGCCACAGAGTGGCTGACTATGAGTAGAAATACATGCACAAACGTGCAGACACTCACACACATACTCACATACACAGGGAGAGAGAGATTTTTTTGTTTTGGTTAGGGTTTTAGGGCTCCATAAACTCTATAAGGTCATTTCGGCGCCCAGAACCATTCCAAAGT
>JAUKPP010279685.1:0-10734 GCA_032273245.1 Phyllaplysia taylori | reverse complement strand
CCCAATGAGAAACTTAGGCAATCTCACTTAAACACTGAAGTGAATTCCCTTAGACAAAGAGCTTAGTGTCCCATATGTGGTTCCTTCACTCTAGATCTAGAGATCTAAATCTAGATCTAGATCTAGATTCTAGTAGAGAGGCAGAGGTAGATCTAGACTAGGACTAACCTGCCCTAGGCTAGGTAGGGGCTAGAGAAGGAGGATGTGAAAATCGCTATGTCTCTTGTGCTGCAATTTTCGCCCAGTCCAAATTTCGTCCACCTTATGGGAATCTAGTGTTAATAAACTGTGTATTCCTACACGTTTGTAGCGGGTGAAAACTGCGGCAACCTTGATGAATTGATATTGTTTTAATTAAGAGTTCGTAAAAATTCATATCATATGCACTGAGCAATAGAACACACTGAGGACAGTCTTGTGAATTAAAGGGTTCGTAAAAATTCGGTATATTACACTTTTACACCCATCCGGCATTTTACCTTTAAATTACTTTTTCTTACATATTTTAGTGTGTTACAGTGTTAAAAACGAATACAACATTTAAAATTGTCGCAAAGTAATATTTCCGGAGAGCAAGAGCAAGAAACATGATGGGTATTATCCCTGTAATCATGTTTTTTTCATTTCCGGGCGACTTTATGATTCTAAAAACTAAAACACACTTTTCCGGGGTTTTAAAAAATCAACAATTTTTTAGAAAAACAACAATGTATATTCCAAAAAATCACTTTTTGGGGCTTTCAGGGGTTGGGGGGGGGGGGGGGGGGTCCACCTGACTTTAAAAAGAAAATGGGTAGGGAGATGGGTGTGAAAGTGTAAATTTACCGAAAATTCATGAAATGAGCAGTCTTGTGACTGTGAGGACAGTCTTGTGATGTTCTTGTTTCCAAAGTTTTGTGAGGACAGTCTTGTGACTGTACTGTGAGTCTGTGAGACACTCTACTCACTCAACTTACTGATTCTATTTCTATAGACAATAGAAGAAGACTATCATCAGGAGGATAATCAGGTGGACTCATCATGCTTATTCACACATTCACACAGCCTGGGGCCTCTATCTATACCAGATCTAGCCGCCTAACACACACTTCTACAACTACACAGGGACAGTAGTGTGAGTAGTGTGACACAGAGATAACCAGAGCAACAAAATTGAAGATTTGCTCCAACTCAAATTTTCACTCAGTGACAGAAGCCTACCCTTTCTTGCCCACCTAATTGAAATTTAGTGTTAAACCATAGGCCCAGGGCTAGGCCTAGGCTACGTGTTCTTGATTCTTTGGTGGGCGAAAACTCGAGCAACACCCAGATAATCGTTGCAGGGATGGGTTAGGACAGAGACAGTAGTAGGCTGAGACGGTCACTCTTTTCCATGATAAGATATATATTTTAAGAGTAGACACGTTAGGACATGATAAGACAACAATAAGACATGCCATAAGACACGTAAAGACGTGTTCTAAAACACAAAAAGACATTTTATTTTCCAAGAATTTTGAGCCACTACACTGAAGTAGTGAGCTAACTATGTGTTGGACTAGGGATGCACTTTCTGGGTTGACTATTTGGTTTGGTTACCAGTTTTACGTCCTCTACAACACTGTAAGGTCATTTAAGAGACGGGCTACTTTGACCCTGCCTGTGACTCACTCAGGGCTCTCAGACTTCCACGGATCCGCGAAAATCCGGGGTTCGCGTTTTGGACAAAATCCGTGGCTGAGATCATCGGTTGCGGAATGAGTACATTATAAAATTGTGTAGTGTAAACTTTCACCAATTCAGGACTGTCAGGGTTTTTTTGTGAGTGTTTTTTTTTAAGGCAGCTTTCTGTATAGCTGCAGTGGGGGCAGACTGTTTCTTTGCCTTTTCTGTTTTGTGCCATTGTTTCTATGCTTTGTTGTGTTTGCTTATATGCTCGTTTTCGTATTCTTCCTTTTACAATGTTTGTACTTGTACACTTTGTTTCGTCGATCGTGATTCCGACAAGATTCTGGGGTTGGGAAAATTTTTCACTGAGAGCCCTGCTTACTGTGAGGGCCAACCGGGATGAGAGAAAAAGTTTCAGAAGAAAAAAACTCCAGATCGTCCTCGCATGGGATCGAACTCAGATCTTCCCCATGACAGATGAAGAGCCTGTCCATTACACCAAAGCGCCAGTGGGTTCACTGTGACTGAGGAAATTTTCTCATTTTCTATGTTTTGGGCAATAACAGACAGCATCAACAGGCGCAAAAACAAACTAAAGTCTGTCTTTCTGGACGGTAGAGGGGCGTGAACTCCCGGTCCCACAAGCAAATCATATCTTGTTCGGACCTCTGATGGTAACTGGAAGACAGTCATAAAAAAGAATTTCAGTTCTGCAAGGAAATTCGTGACGGCAAAAATGTAAAAAAGTTTGTACACATTGACCCACAGCCCATCCACTTTATGGTTTTGCACAGATATTAAGCAAAACACATACATGATTGCAATTACATGAAACATACGTCACAAATGTCTTTTCGTGTTTTAGAATATAATACTTATCATTTTTTATACAGGGTGTTTTTTTTTATATGATCAATTCTAAACTCGAATAACTCTAAAAGGTAGAGATAATAGTAAATATCTTTTTTTTCATCATTCCCTGGCCATTTAAGTTTTGTCTGGATGTGATGTTTCTAGGAGCATCAAATTAATGATGTAATCTTTTTTTCATTGATCGGGCACAGTGCAATTCGCAAGTCCACCTCTTGTTATCTCCGTATAAGCAATTCACATTACCAGCTTCTATTCTACCAAATTTTATACCACAAGTTCTGGTAGACTATTTGATTTTGCTTTTCTTGCTGTGCTCAGTTGGAATTTTCCTAAAAGTGCTCTTGTGCTATCTTTTTTTTATAAACACACAAGACGCACTTGGTAAATGCAGGATTAGCGTAATTTTTGTGCTCTAAAAATTGGGTCTGTTCACACAAACTAGTGCTATTGCGTAGCTTGTTCATGAAATTGTTTGATTTTGGTACCAGAAAACCTTAACTGGATGAGAATTAATCGGTAGAAAACTGAATGTTTCTATCTCTTTCCGTCTTTGAGTTACTTCAGTTTAAGAATCGATCAATATAAAAAAAAGCACCCTGCATATGATTTGTTGGTCTCTGGGGAGAAATTTGGCATGGTCACATTACATTGACAATAACAGGGGCATCATTTAACTCTCTTCTCTCTTTTCCTGTCTCTCTCTCGCCTCCCCTCTCTCTCTCTTTCATCCTCTATTCTCTCTCTCTACATGTATCTCTGTCCTTCTCATCTTGCATGACCACACTCACTTCACTTGCTCCCACTGTCTTTTCGTCTTCTCACTCACTACGTCAAACAAACACGACCCTAAAAACCATCCACATGCACAAATAAAGCAGGCAGTGAAGGTAGAAAATAAAACATAAAATATGTACATTGCGAGATGAAAGTCTTGTTGTTCAAAGTACAGTTAGCTTTTGGATTATAGGGGCCTAGCAAGATTTCTCAGCAAAAAGGCTACTTTTTGGATTGTAACCACATTTTGACTGTTGTTTATTTATGTGTGTAGGTTTTTCGCTCATAAAAATGCTGGTTGGACGCCTTATTAACTTGTGATTAATAAATTACCTTTTTGCGTTGTTATTAATGCAACATATTTTTTGCTGTTTATAGTGGGCTTACCATTTATGATGTCCCTCACGGGAATACAAAGCTTATGGCAATGGATTTTCCTTAAAGAGCTTTGAATGCACTTTAAAATGATACCAAACATGACTGTATTGATGAATTTTGAAATTTTCACAAAATTGAGGTGAAAAAGTAACTGGGTGCACATTTCTAATAGAATCCGCCATCTGCCGTGTACTTTAGTTCATGTTGGGGATGTTTTCAGTCTTAAGTGGATGTATGCGGTAGATTCTACTACAATTCTCCATTCTATCATGAAAACCTGTATTAACAGGTTGTTGCATCAAAATCTGTGCAGTTGTATTCTGTGCAGTACAGCAATACTATGAAAAGAAAAGAAAATTTCAGGCTTATAGTTAGTAAATTTTGAGCATCATAACACATAGTGCTTGGTTGTTCATGATTAATTTGTTTAATGCTGTCAAATCTTTGAGGTTTTATAACAGCACTGACGTCCTACACTCATTCTAACAATAGGTTTTATTACAGCAGTAACGTCCTACACTCATTCTAGCAATATTAACACAGTGTATGTAAAGTAAGTTTTTGTTTTTTTCTCCTAACTTCACATAATTGCTTTGATTGATTTCAGAAAATGGAAGCTTTCACAAAAGCTCAGTGCACCCATCCCAGAAGAGCTGCCAGGGATCTCCATTATCAAGCCCTTGGTGGGAGTTGACCCTAATCTTTTTGACAACTTAGAGACTTTCTTCAATATGAAGTACCCACAGGTAATTATTTGGTGGCTGTTTTTGTAGTCAGCTGTAGGTGTTCAGGTGGAAAGCTTGTTTTGATGATTGAATTATTGATTACTGTGTTCCTTATGGATCCTGGCAACAGCTGCTACTTGATAGTGTTTCAGATTGAGAGAACAGTTCAACATTTTTTGCCACTACTAGGGACTAGGAAAATAAAATATGGTTTTGCTTAGGGATTTGTCTCAGTGGCACTCGTTCACAACTCTGATACACTGAGCACATTTCTACTCTTTTGTAATAAAGTGAATTTGAGTTGCCTTTATTGGTTGGTTGATTGATTTTGGTTTTACGCCCTTTGCAACACTGTACAGTCATTAAAAGGTGGGCTACTTCTACTTTCTCCAAGAGAGAGGTGGAGATACTCAATTCAAGAAATATATCCCATGTGGATCTTGAAATCCTGTCCTCGGGGTCAGCAAACTCCTTCTCCTTAAAGAGATAAAAAAGAAAAATGCAGACTCTATGAAATAAGCAACATATTTGAAGTCAGACAAGATAGGCTAAAAATCGTATGTGAGAGTCTTCGATTTTGAGAAGTGAATTTAAATACAAGCAATTATTTTCATGCTCAGAAAATATGTCACAAGAGTCTAAATCTTGATTGTACTTGGTGCTTTATAATGGGGCATTGAAACATTTTTTAGTCGACCCAAATGGATGGAAAAAGGATATATAAATATAATTTTTCTGTGGAACATTGCTTTGTAAAATTATTTTAAAAGTTACTCTTGGGGGAGCGGGGAGCTCCCTCTTTCCTTTCATGTTCTTTTGAAAATGACTATTTTTTAAAGTTAAAAATAGAGATGAGAATCTAATACTCTATTTGATATGAAACCGATCCATGGCTCTTTGAGTCCTTTTATTGTCCTGACAGACAGGGTAGAAGTAGTTTGCCTCCTGAAATGACTGTACGATGTTACAATGGATAAATATATACAAATTTTTATGAAAAACAACTGATGGGATACTGTTTGTATATGTGTAGCTTCCTTGAAAAATAGATATGTTTGGCCTGTAGTGGATTGTGTACTGTTTTTTAATTTTGTATTTTTTTGTTCTTCATTTTTCTGTTTCAGTTTGAAATATTATTTTGCATCCAAGACGAACTGGATTCCGTCATCATGATTGCTCAAAGTTTGATATTGAAATACCCAAAGGTGGATGCCAAGATATTCATTGGTAAGTAAGGAATGAAGATCTGTATAAAATCAAATCTCTTTTTTTTCCTTTGATGAACCGGAAAATTGGGTGTAATCTGACTTTGAGGTAAACAATCTTGCATGCACAGTGCTGCAAGGATGTCAATTTCAGACCAGACAAGACTCACTCCCTCCCTCCTTCTCTCCCTGCCACTAATGTTTGGAGAGGTAAATAAGTTGTATGTATACAAATAAAACCATGAAATCCACACGATTACTACTGTTATAATTACATTTAAAGACTTGAGCACTCTGAACATGTTGGAATAGTACTCATACACTCAATACACACACCTCCATATTTATCATATTTACAATACACACCAAGAGTAGGAACAAAGATCCGTTCACACTATTTACTTGCAGAGATGAAGCATGTATATATATACATTTATATTATACCCTTGTGATAATAACATACAAAAGTCTTGTTGTTTTTTTTTTTACCGCACATTGATGTAAAAGATTTACATACAAAAACTGATAGGGGCAATTTTGGATTCTCTGAAAAATTACCTGCATATATAGTGAGGCCCAAAAATTTGTTAAATTTAGAATACCAAAGTGCATTGCATTACAAAAAGCTCTGATTTCTGAAAACATGAAAAATGGATATATATATGTTTTTTGCACTTAAATTTTTCATATATATATGTCCTAGCTGAAGTAAACATATCTTTTGTATTTCCACCTTTTGTCTATTTCAGGAAAGAAAAATGTAGGAGTCAACCCAAAGATAAACAACATGATTCGTGGATATGAAGCTGCGAAATATGACCTGTTTCTAATATCTGACAGCAGTCTCAAAAGTAAGTGTAGCACTTGCACTTGTGTCAACAGTCGCAAGGGGAAATTCATGGTTTAAATTCACTGTGTAGGGGGTGCTTTAAAAGCCTCTTGGTCTTGTCATTGCTTGTTTTTGAGGGTACTTGTGAGAATAATTTGGGAGGTAAGCAAGGGTATATTACTGGACATTGGACAAAATTCTGAAATGATAAAATCCTTTTTCTTGAAATCCACTAGTAACTATTCTACTGTTTTCGCAAATCTTGATATTACTTTCCTTAACATTAAACAAATAGAATTGTGATGGAATGATGAATTCTGGATGCTTCAGGGATGTAGACATTGCATTGAAAAGTTTGTAATTTTCAGTTGCTTCTTTGTAGGTGAATTTTCTTGCCCTCTATTTTGCCATTGTATTATTGTCTTTTTTATCTGTCATTTCCATCCACTATCCACCTGCACACCCCCCACACCCCCTTTTTATTGTGAAGCTAAAGCAGCGAAAGAAGCTGTAGCCTCTAAATGTAGATAATTTCTAACTAACAAAAACTTCAATTTCAGTGAGAGAAGATTCCTTGACAGATATGGCCCTCCACATGACTGAGGGGGTTGGTCTTGTTCAGCAAATGCCATATGTCTGTGACAGGTCTGGCTTTGTTTCACACATGGAAAAGGTCAGTGTTGATTGATAGCTTTTTATTGTTCATTTTTATTACACTTTTAGAGTGGTTAAGTTTGTGAGTGATTATACTTTAAAAAAACTTTAAAATATGAACAGATTATTTTCTATCGAGGCTATCACATCACGTTGCTGGGTGTTTTTACAAAGAGGGGAATACAACAATGGGAAGTTTATTATGGTAATTAGGCCTATGTGTCAGGTTGATTTAGTTCAATAGTCAGTTGGGCAACGGGAGCTGGAATGCCTGTCGTTTTAATCTTTAAAGAAGTAAATAATGCTCCATCAGGAAAGATTAAAGTGTTTCAAGAATTACATTGTTTAGTTGTAATTGTGTAGGATTGAAGGCCTATAATTTTCAGAAAATGTCATTCATTCTAAAAAAAAAGATGAAGAAAAAAAAAGGATTCTAGACCTTGCATGTTAGCAAAACTCTTGTATAACAACTTAATCTCCATGTTGTTATACTCTGAATCCTTTATGTTTGTGGGAGAAATTTTGACAAATGAAAGTGAAGACTATTAACTGACACTTGTTCCTTGTTATCTATCTGCAGATCTACTTCGGCACATTTCATGGGAAGATGTACTTGACAGCTAACTTTCTTGGCATGAACTGTGCCTCTGGCATGTCCACCCTGTTCAGGAAAGATGTCATTGATGAAGCAGGGGGTCTAGCATCTTTTGGCAAATACCTTGCCGAAGATTACTTACTGGCTCAAGCAGTTTTAGATAGGTGAGATGTTAGCGATGGCTAGAACAGCAGAAAAGCTGGTGCCTCTATAGGTAGATAGCTTTGATACAACGTTAGGGTTTGAAGATGAATCCATTCTTCTGTCTAGAACCACTGGTTATAACCACTTGCCGGTTTGGTCTTGCTACATAGTTGAATTGTTAATGAAATTTATTCTTAGAATGTCATAATTGATCCGATATTTAAAAAATTTGTGTGTCTCGTTTATGTTAAAATCAGAGTTATTATCAGCCATTTCATCACCTTTTTTGTTTCAGGTGTCTAGGATATACAGTTTTTTTTTTTTTTTACATTGATTGATACTAAAGTGAAATAATTCAGAGACGATAAGAAATAGAAACATTCTGTTTCCTGTCCATTAATCATTCAATGTTTTTTTCTGGTACAAAGTCAACTTATTTCATGATCACACAGTTTGACAGCAGTAGTTTGTGTGCTAACAGACCCCGATTTTATGGGCACAGAAATTACTCTAATCTTGCGTTTACCAAGTGCGTCTTGTGCGTTTTAAAAGCAGATCGCGCGCCTGCAGCTCTTAGAACATTCCAACTGAGGACAGCAAGAAAAGCACAATCAGAACCTGGTATCAAAATTTGGTAGAAACTGGTAATGTGAATTGCTATGACAACAAAGATAGCAAGAAGGGGATTTGCGAGCGGCATTGTGTCATGAATTGGAAAAGACATACCCATCGCTTTTTATCTTCAAATGATAAAACATGATTTCTTTTTTTCGTAAGACATGAAGCCAGAGCTTGTAGACATTATTCTCTTTGGAAAAACAGCTTGAACCATCCTTTTATTGCCGTACAAAGGATCCTAGCAGTCCTCTTTGAAAGACCGGTGCGCTCTTTTGACGCCATGGCCTAAAAATGGCTTTGTTCCGCTAACTGCTTTTCAAAAGCCATCCTATAAATGAGTCCAGACAAAACTTAAATAGTCAATGAATCATGTGCAAAAAAACGTTTAGTTTTATCTCTTACCGTTTCAGAGTTACTTCAGTTCAGAATCGATCAATATAAAAAAAAAGACCCTGTATATATATATGCAAAAGAGGTTGGCTTATATGTATAGAAAAAAGTGATATGGAGTAATGAAGAAAATATAAGGGTTCCTGAAGTTTTTCCTAATGTTTGTAAATACTACTGGCCATGGACAGTAATCTAATATAAAAAAGAAACTTTTTTTTGTGTGTGCGGGCTCCAGGCTTTATTACTAAACATATTTCGATCATTAAGGGTTTTAAAAATTCGTCTCGATCTCAACTGTGTGCTTTGCTGGCATAAACAATAAACAAACCAGCGTTTGCATGCTATTAATTTTTTATATCTTTTAAAAAGTTTGTTCTCAAGTGTATGTTTTTAACTTCTCCATACTTTCAGTTCACCATGGCTTTCAGATCAAGTGCTTATGTGTGCGTCTCTGAAAAATCCGAAAAATTGCGCTCCTGGGTCATAAGTTTTGGGGGAATTTGGAAGTCATGTACCGTAATGAAAATTGAATCAGAAGTACAGAAAGAGACAGAGAGCAATAAGGGGGAGGGGGCAGGACGTAGATATTAAGGAAGGAGAGGGAGAGAGAAGGAAATAGAGAGAGAGATAGGGAGAAAGAGAGAAAATGAGAGAGGCAGAGAGCAATAAGGGAAAAAAAAGGGGGGGGGGGGTAAATATTAAGAAGGAAGAGAGAGAGATGGAGAAAGGTGAGGGAAAACGAGATGGAGGTAGAGGTCGGGATGCGGGTTGCAAATAATGTAATTATTTGAACAGTCAGAACTTTCATTTCATTAAATTATGTTCATAACGTTTTGTACGTTTGGAGAAGATGGGCTCTACTAGTATAAGATTTAAAAAAATATATGTTACCAGGTTCTTTTTTCTATTAAAAATGAAGAAAATTATAGAGGGGTGAAGACTTGGGTTTATATCTGATTGCTGTTGTGATTGAATGATCCCATACTAACTTAGTGATGTTTTTTATTTTCAGGGGTCTTAAAGTGAAGTTGTGTAGTCACACAGCTAGCCAGAACTCTGGCAACTATTCCTTGAAGTCTTTTCATGATCGACTTATCAGGTAATATATTAGCTTTGTTGAGTGATATATGTATCTGGCCCATCATTACCCCATTACCCGTTAAGCCTCAGAGTGAAAAGGAAGATTTCAGGCTCATTTTGTGTGTCACCTTTCAGTATTGTGATATTTCATTCCTCTCTTTTCAGGTGTTTGAAATGTTAAACAACTGCTGTGTTAAATCTGTGCCATTATAAAAAATATTGTTCGAGGGGATAGTTGTTACCTAACACCAAATTTATCCATCAAATGGCACAGAAATAAAAGTTGCAAATTCTCAATCATTTGGGCACTCTCTCTTTCTTTTTTTTTTAGACAACCCTTTAGAATTATTTTTTTTCTCCACTGTTCGCTTTTAGCCATTGTACAGGGTTAAAAGTTTTCCGGCTAAAGCCGGAAATCCGGCTCTTTAAAAATTTCCGGCTGCCCACCATCACCGAAAATTTTTTTACGGCAGCGAAACCCGGCTGCTCTCTGTAAGCCGGAACTTTTTCCGGCGGTGAAAAATTGTCCGTGCACCGTGCTCCCGGTTCCGGTTCTCGGGCAAAGATTGACGCGACACCGCCTTATTCCTTCGGACATCCGGGATACCGCGCAAAGTATTCCTCCTTTCACTTTCTCTTTCTCTCCATTGTTCTCTCCATCATTGTCTCAACGTACCGAGTTCACTGTGAGGAATTTTTTGTTTAATACATATTATAGTAAGGCGCTCTTTAACAATTGCCTTCACGTTCCATCGGCAGCCATTTTGAAACTGATTGGTTTAAAATTGAGGACTACAAAATTGAAATAAACAGCCTTAACCC
>JAUKPP010279673.1:0-10735 GCA_032273245.1 Phyllaplysia taylori | reverse complement strand
AGACAGACAGACAAACAAACAGACAGACAGACAGACAGACAGACAGACAGACAGACAGACAGACAGACAGACAGACACTATACCTCTCTGATATAGATGCCCTGCAAATGCCCTGTGCTCATCTCGGAAAATTCTATTCTCATGCTAGCTCTAAATCGCTTGGAAGTGTGGGAGAATTCTGTTGACTGCCCGAAATAGCTCTTAATATAACCTATGGAATTTCGAATCCGTTATATTCGCGCAATAGCCCATCAATTTTACACGAACAATGGTATGCCAGCCTATAAATTACGTGACAACAGGACCCGAGAAGCCTGAACAACGGACACAACTGTTTGCAGCCACTCGGCCAGCCTTGATGTCACGCGTTGACTCAAACCTTGGCCAGTGTTGGCTTCCCACCTTGCTCCAAGGCGAACGTTTTGATTTCTTCTCGTGCCCCGGAGCTCGGACAGGTTGTTTAGCAGAAGCTTGGAGCGAGACACGCCAGCCTTAGCAAATTTGTTTTGTTGTAAGTCTTAACACAGAGCGTCACAAGGTAGCCACTTGAACAGCGAACACATTGTCTATCTGTCCGGTGGCAAAAGCAAAATACATCGGCATAGAGAAAGAGCACAAACTTAGTTTGGTGGGTTTTCTTTGGGGAGGGGGGGGGGGGGGGGGTACGCCGCTTGTCATTAGACAAACTGGCGAACTTTGACCTTCGGTTCGGTCCATCGGGGTCAATCCAGGGTGAAGGAACACAAAATCCTGGCAGAGAGATTTTCCCGATCCAACAACTATCTGAGCTCGAGCCCGTCAGCTTATGTAGCAGAAAGACGGATGCTAGTCTAACTGGGGATCGAATCATTCCTGTCCTCTGCATGCAAGGCGAAGAGCCTAACTACATCTATTATACTACTGACGGTTAACATAAAAAAAAAGGCTATACACCATTGCAGCACGAAATGGTAATAAAAATTATGGTAACAGAGAGCACAAACTAGTCTATACATGGGACCTACAGGAGTGGACACTACTGTAAACAACTTAAAACCATATTAGTTAACCAATAAAAATCGCAAGCTTATTTTCTCGGATCAAAGAATTGAAGGTCCTTAACATAAAGTGCTCCCTGTTTTTGCTTTTTCTTCTTAACACATGTTTCCTCGGTTGATTAGAGTTTGGAAACAATGTGTTTTATTCTTTTTTAAGGAGACAAGGACGAAAGTGACTCTCAAACAGGGAGATGCCAGAGGATTCAAGAGAGATTGTAACACGCGGGGATGTAGGCCTACAGATTGCAATAGAATAAAAAAATCTGAATCGAAATGCACGCATACTGTAATGACAAGAAAACATGGTAGGCATCTTAATGAGGCGAACAGCAAATGTTCAAGATGATTCCAGTCTTCATCAGTTCGTCAAGTCCATGATGAGGAAATGAGTTCCAGTGGACACAAACTGGGCTGTTGGAAACAAGCCTGTCAAGTAATAGCTTAAACGAACAGAATCTTGGAGTGTGTGGTACATATGAGTACTTCTTCAACGATCCAAGGCAATAAGGAAGACCAACACCACCCCCTCCCTCTTCTCCCAAAAACTTTTTTTGGGCCCCTTTTCTATGGCATAGGACAATGAATGCCAGAAACGTGGAAGAATTGTATGAAGCCCATAAAGAGGACATATTAGCCACAAAAGAGAGACCGAAGGAAAGAAGCTCTCTCTCAGTAAAAGGGCAAAAATGTTTAGTTTAGCTTTAATTTTCAAAGAACATGGCAGAAGAAACCTGCAGAGAGGAGAGATTAGCGACAGAAAAGATACCGAAAACAAGAAAATCACCGTCAGACATGGCAATCATATTTATTTGGTTTTTTTTTTCCTTTTCGTTTTTTCAAAGTATATGTTACCTACTTATTTGCATTGTTCCGCACTGATAAAATTTCACATGGTAAATCTGTTGCAAAATCCGAAGAGCATAATTATCTCACTGAATCACATGAGAAGAATATTTTCAACAAGGTGTTGTCTGGAAGGTGGAAATCGAACACTTAACAAAGTTCCAGATGTCGCACTGTCAACACTGGCAAGTAAAAATGCGAAACAATATTCATGGAAAATGAAATTAAGGTCTAAATTAATGGTGTCACGGCTTCTGCGCCCCTGTAGGGGTTTGTGTCCGTATGCATAAACTCTGTACCTACAAAATGCTGTAGAAATGTGCATTCAAACAATTAAATCCTAGCGTAATGGCAATGCATGAATTACTTGGGTTTTCTTCAGTGCGGCTTAATGTTGTGAGCTAGTGTGAGTACGTCCCGTCTCTCTAGCATTTCTACAACCTGGTGTAGGTACGACAGTTGCAAATGTTATGCATACGGGGGCCACAGACCTAAATGTACTCACCATTAACATATGACGTCATCAGACCATGTGTGGCATCTGCAGGGGCGTTTTGATTCTGCACTTTTCGTGGTTTTGGCTTGAACTTTGCTTGGTACGCCTCTGGCTCAGTTTTTGATGCAGCTTGCGATATTGACTGCACCTTGACTTCTGGTGCGTTATCTCGTCTACTTCCGGCTGCAGCAGCGGAGTAGGTGTAAAATTCCTCCTTGGGTGGGGAGAAAGGGCTCAGTGATTTTGATGAACCACTGCGGCGACGCCTCTGTATGAACTTGGCCTCCGTGAGAGAAATGAGGACAACGAGGAGCAGACAAATGTGGAGGAGGCTGCTCAGTGTGGGAGACTTCATCTTGGTTGTGTGAGACTTCATCTTGGTTGAGTTGCTTTTGGGATGGGACAAACTGCAGCAGAAAACAAAATATACAATTGCTTTAAATTTAGTGAAGAGATAAAGTTGTTCTCTGGTTAAGAAGCACATGCCGAATTCCTGAAAGGTCATGCATTTTAATGTTTGGCACCATTATTGGTGTTCGCAAAAAGAATACGCTCTCAAGACTTGTGTAATATTCAATTTGTTGGTCAGTTTCAGTCGTCGCGAATGTGAAGTTGTATCTTTGTCAGATATTTAAGAACAAAACATAACAGATCTGCCCCTTCGTTTCCCTCTAGCTTTATCATTCACAGTAATCTCACGATATCGATGTACTGTTATTTTGTTGCCCCTGGAGCACTGGATTAGATACAAATTGGTTTCATCTATAAATCCCATAGCATTTCCCTTCCCCTTTAATAATATGCTAATCTTCCTCCTATCTCTTCATTTTCTCATTTCCTAAAATTTCTATACTTACGCATTCATTTTTGTCCCCATCTTTTCCACTTTCTCATTACATACTGATCATAGTGTTTTAAAAAGCAGTTTCCTCCAGCCCCTTATATTCAGAGGACTTCGTTTACAATGTAGCAAAAAGGCATCTGCACTCCAGTAGCAATGTTATCCTTTTTGCTTCCATAGACAATCCAAATAATATTATGATTAAAGTCGACAAAAGGGAAACACGGTTTAATGAGATTTGATATTTTCTGAAAGCACAAGCGGGACAAAGCACTTTATTACTGATTCGTGCTGAAATCATTCCTCAAGGCATCCAGTGGTCACAAATAACAAATCAACTCGAAACATTTCCCATGGTTTCCAGCCTGGATTCTATTTCGCTCTTTGTTGCTGCAAGTCTTCATCCTTGCTGGCATTAAGGGTACAAAACTGATGTTGTTATTTCCTAAATCAAGTAAAATTTCATTAGACTTGTGCATTACAGACTAGCGCGTCATTTGCGATACGAATATCTCCAAAACTTTACACAGGTCTTTGTTTCCATTTGTCTCAAAAGGATCATATCGTTCTGAATGGATTCATACAGTATCTAGGAAATTTCTTTAAATAAGATCGATAAAAAATATACCACGGCGACATTATCGGGGACATTCTAAACTTAACGCGAATAGAAACTTGGACCCTCGAATGAAAAGCTTGTGATATTCCCACTCCGGCCACTATATCGTGTTTCTTTTATTGATCTTATTTAAAGAAATTTCTCAAATAAGACGTAAATCCATTAAAAAGATATTACCCCGTTGCAATGGTTTCGGAGCTTAAGTTGCGCCACAAATTTTTGACAGCATTATTACAGCAATCATTATTGATTGCCCCCAAAATTGAAATAGATCTAGATCTAAATAGAACAACGAACGATGTACGAAACTGGATGGTTAAAGACTTACCTTATCTTTATTAGACACAACGAATGGTGTGTCTTGAGTTGAAAACTTTAAACTTTAGTAAAACTTTGAAGAAAAACCTCTAGACTGCATGAGGTTAGTTACTGTTACGTTATCCAGTCCCTCTGAAACGACACTGGAGAAGCCCGTGGTTTGTCTCTCGCTGTTCCCCGAGTTGTCGCCCCTTAAATAGCGTGCAGGTCGAGACAGTGAACAAACAAACATGCGAGGCTGAGACCAATGAGCTCCGGTCCCGAGATGCGCCAAACTCCGCCCCACGCAAGACTACCAGTGTTGCCAAGGCGTGTATGTGATCCACAAATAAGGATGAGGTGTAAACAAACATGACGATGACCTTCCTGTCATAGAGACAGAAGGCAGTTAAGACTCCACGGCTCTTCTCAAACGCGGGGAATTTAATTGCTACTGAATGCCAAAGCTCCTCCAGCGGCAATGCCATTGATGCTTGCCATGGCAACTACGGCTAGGGCAAAGTGCGTGACAATCCGGCAAGCTTGCCAAACGACCAGCATGCAGCAGTCACTATGATAGTAATGTTAGTCGTATTTGCCCACCAGGAAGATTTTCTTCCGGCTAAAAGTGATCCGTTCAACATGATCGTCTCGTTACTCTTCATTTCAACAAATCTCAGAGGATGACGAGAAGAGAAAATAAACAGAAAAGGAAGGAAGAATAGTACACGTACAAGGAGACAAAACAATACGACAAAAGGTAGGACCGAGACCACGCTAAGGATGCAGCGAAAAAGAAACTTTCAATGTTTGCCTGACTCTTGTAAAAGACTCAGATCCGAAATTGCTTCTATTTGCCTTTGCCGCTGCTGGGATTCACATCGCTGTGCTACCTGGCAATGAGGTGAGCGATTTGAAAGCTCCTTGAACCAGTTGGCATCTAATGACAGGGTCGTGTCCAGACTTTTGAAAGTCGATTAGCTGGCGTATCAGAACGTCTCGGAATACTGGGGCAACACTAAAGATCTCCTTGACTGCTCTCTTGTACTTAAATCATAGACGCTAAGTCCAGGCTCAGACATTACGAGGACATTTCTTGAAACAACGAGGCCTTCCTAATGCAGTGTTATCAGATGTTGATCCAAGCTACACATCTCATCTTTGCCCCCTCCCCCCAGCCCCGCCCACACAAGTACACCGTTTCCTTTCATTTTCTAATAGTTGGGGGAAAATACATCATAGAAAACAAAAGCCAGGAAAGAAACAATGCACACACTATACCTTGTCAATAAAAGCCCAACAATACGAAAATTGACGGCTATCCTTAGATGTCTATGACTAAATGAGAAGGTCATGAAAGGATATGTTCTGACTGGCCAGATCAATCTTCACAGCAAGCATCGCTTTGAGACTGTAAGAAAAAAAGAGGGAAAAACATAACAAGAAGCGAGAAAGGAAAAATGGAATATTAAAATACCGAAGCATGAAGAAGAATGTAACTTCGCATTCATTGTATATATTCTCATTAGTGTGTACATCATACATCTATGTATGTGAATTCGGGATGTAAAAAGAAACTATTTTGTCTCCATTTTTCTTCTGATTATCTCTTCTCTCTCTCTCTCTCTCTCTCTCTCTCTCTCTCTCTCCCTCTCTCTCCCGCCCCCTCTCTTCCTCGCGCCCCCACCCCGTCCCTTTGTTTGATGGTCTGAGCAGAAGGACTGCGCCGAGCCTCATTGTGCCAGGACGTTGAACTGATGTTTTAGATGATCACACATAACATTTAGTGTGAAGCTGCTTTGTTAAAAATTCTAATTTTCGTTTTGTTGAGGTTTTAAGACTCTATCGACACTGTTCGTTCATTGTGGCTCCAGGAAATTGCTTAGAAGAACTGTTAGACTTTGATTCTAAGATAGAAAGAAGGAGTGAGTCACACAAGAGCTCTCACCATCCATCAAAGATTTTTTGTTCTCCTGACAAATTTTGAAAAGTGGTTTTCAAAGAGTCAATATTTTGCACGCGAGCCTTGGTAATAGAGCAATGCAAAAATTATAAGTTTGTGCTTGAAAAAATTAAGCCAAGGGCACCAACTGCGCTGGTATGATGGTTCTTGGCTGCCAAATTAACGGGTCATGGCTTCAGCAAAACTGTTGGATAAAGAGAGGCTTGGCGTGGCTTAAGTTGGCTTTGATTTGTTACGCCCCATGTAATACTGTAAAGTCATTTCAAAGGCGGCAAACTTCGACCCTGCCTGTCAGAGCCAACCCAAGCTAAGAGGTACCCAGCATCATAGCAGAGAAACGGATATGCTCGTCATACAGTGTGATGAAACTCATCGTCCTGTGCGGGGCAGGCGAAGACTCTAACCACTGCACTGTAATCGTGGGTGGTAAAGACAGGACATATGGCTTCAAGCCTGAGCTGTGGTTTTTGGATAACAGGTTTTCGTCCCTTGAGCTGTGAAAAAGAGCCCAGTTTGAGGACTTAAGAAAAACGAAAAGATCGTCTTTGAAAGTGGTCTCGTATCAAAGTTACCATACAGTTGTATCAATTTGTCTTGCCTGAATTATACTCCTATGGGTGGGTTATGGGCAGTGCGAAAAGAATTCTGTGACTGAAATCAATAGTAGGAAAATAAAAAACTAAAGACCTTATTGTGAATTCTCAAAACTTTCCACAGTCAATATACAGTTGAAGCTATTTTTTCTCATATGTCACAAGGACAGAATGTGATGTGTAAAATTTCGACCATCAACGGACCTCGAGTTAATGTTAGTTTAAAATGAGTTGCTTATTATAAAGGCAACAGTGTCTTTGCCTGGTTTTTTTATAGATATTTCGGAGAATTATCCACGATAGGCGAGTTTTAGCTATGGGTATTCCATTCTATTCAATAGTTTTGTTTTTCATCGCTTAAAGACAATTGAACCCACTTTTGTAAGATTCAGTCAATGTATACGCTGGGTGTTGGAACTCATCAAATAGAACAGTATCGTCTGGGAAACAGACATGGAAGAGTTTATCAGAGAAGTTGCTAGACCCGGATTGTAAAACTCACAGATCCTGCTTTTGAGTTAGGGATGTGCGCTTCATAATTCTAATAGTTCTAATTATTACTTCTGAGCAATACCAAAGAGCTGATAATATCAATCATTCTCCAGTGCGTCTCTTGGGGCGTTTTCTCAAGCATGTCATTTAAAGGTTGATATCTTTGATTACAACAGAGGTTTTGTTACACTTTGGGAGGGTACGCGGTGTTTATCTTCTACGAGCGTGCATAGATTGTAGCGACAAGACCAAATTGGTCAACGGGGAATAGGGTTGAAGATTTTGCTCGCTTTGGTGCTGAGGCAAAATGAATAATCTATAATTCTTTCGCCGATACAGGCTTGGAAACTGAGCAGCATGGAAACACCCATCCGTCTCTGCATGACGTTTTTCTCATGACAAAGTCAATGGAAAGACTTATGAGCAGGACTATACTGTGAGCGTTCACGGGTCCTCCATTGGCCAATACTGCCATTTGCGTTGATTTTTCCTCTTTGAATCAACAGTTTTCGTAAAATTTTCATGATATCTAAAAAATAAAAAAATTCAACGGGTTTTGATAACACCTGTACCTGGCAAATAGTCTATGGAGTCAAAAGTTTCCTCATACAAAATTTATTGTCGATATCTTTGTGGTACGAAAGACACAGAGGAGGCAAAGACAAAGTGAAAAAACTACGTTTGCCCCTGTGTTGTATAAGCACAGGGTGGGTGTCTAATTGATCTATTATAAACTGAATCAACTCTATAACGATAAGAGATCAAAGTAAACGTGGGATCTTTTGCACATCATTCACTGTCCATTTAAGTTTTATCTGGGATACTTAATAAGATTATGTTTAAAGAGAAGACATTTTAAAAAGGAGTTGGCGGAACAGGGCCCTTTTTAAGCCATGGCGTCGAAACAGCGTACTAGTATACCAAAGAAAAGGACTGCTAGGAACCGTGGTAAAACAAAAAAAAAGATGGTTAAAACTGTTTTACCAAAAGGAGTAATGTCTGGCTTCATGTCTTGCGAAATGGATATTCGAGTTTTATTGTTTGAAGTTAGAAAGAGATGGGTGTTTCTGGGAGTATCAAATTAATGAGTTCATCTTTTTCAACTGATCGGGCACAATGCAATTCACATGTTCATTTCTTGCTTTCTTCGTTGCTATAGCAATACACATGACCAGTCCCTATCAAATTTTTATACCAAGTCCTGATTTAGATTTTAATTGTGTGTTTCTTGCTGTGCTCAACTGAAATTTTCTAAGAACTGCAGGCGCGCGACCTGCTTTGTAAACGCACAAGACACACTTAGTAAATGCAAGATTAGCGTAATTTTTGCACGGGGTAAACTGTTCGCGCAAAGTAGCGCTGTCGCACAGTGTGTTCATGAAATCGGTTGATGTGGTACCAGAAAAGACCTAAATGAATTAGTTTTAATCGACAGAACACAGAATGTTTTATCTCTTACCGTTTTTTAATTATTTCAATTTAGAATCGATCTATGAAAACAAACCCCAGCCTATGTATATCAAGTAATTAGGGTGCCTTCGTTCTGAAATGTGCAAAGCTATATTATGACACAACCAAAGACAATGATATAAAAAATATTCCTTATATAATCTTTTATACGAAACAACAAAAAAGGAAAAAATATTAGGCAAAATTTTGTTTGCTCACTTTTTAGCCATGTTTTTACCATTCTGTTGGCGTGCCCTCATTTGCGACCAGTGTTTATCCCCCATTCTGGGGTAGTTCACACGTAACTACTCAGTCGTTGGCATCAAGAGGGAAATACTTAACTTTATACCGAACAAAGGGTTGTTTTAGCATTGCTGCTCTTCCTGTTTAAAAAATCCTTACATTTCACATGTGAAATATCAAAATGTGATATCTCACACGTGAAATATCACTTTTTACCTGGTTATGGGCGCGTTCACCGTCTAATTAGTGTGGAATTTTTTGCTGCACTAACAAAATGGGGAAACGAGTTCAATAGCAAATCATGAAATATTACATCTTAGTTAGCACTTTCACTCTCAGAATAAATACTGATCTACAACCACAACTCGAGCAATTAATTCTTTTTATTCACAACCTCATATCGTGCTGTACGTTTCTATAGAATTACTACAGAAAAAAAGAACTTCACCTTTATATATACACATGTGCAAAAGTAACCTGACACTTTGTTTTCAGCCTGTATCTTTGCTTTCCGTGTGAGCTACAGCACAAAACTTATAAATTTTTAAACACAAATGATCTGGCTACATGTCTGCCAATTTGCTTTGCAATCCGTTCTCATTCATCGGAGTTGCAAGAGTTTTAAAAAAAAGAAGTCAAAATTTTTGCGTCGCAAACCTCACAAAGAGCAACAACAAAAAAACCAACAACAAAAAAACCAAAACCCGCATCAAATTGAAATGGGGTGTGTCCACTAAAGCATTTAATAAACTGCTCGCAGCTCATCTCCCCATAGAATCCATGAGGGGATCAACATCATCTTGAGTTAGTTCATCCCCGACTGCTTGAATTCGTCCCTAAAACTTATCTTCGTGTTTGATTCGTTGCTATTGCTGTCTAATTTCTCTCCCTAATAAGGTCCTAGAGATGCCTGATGGGATTACGCCGGAATTGGTCACTGGCCATATTTTGTGTACCGTCCCACAATTTTCCAGAAGAAAATTTCTGGTAACAATAGCTCTATCTTGAAAGTCTTTCGGAAGTGGAATTCACTGAAAAGATTTGTCAAAAGCATCCGTTGAATGCCGAGGGACAAACTCGTTCTTATTGCCTACACTTGTTTTGAGTGGTCTTCCAGATCGTTGTTTTTTTTTTCGTGTCAATTTCAACACTCTCCATTTATTGAACTTCTTTACAATTGCGTAAGAGATCAGTCACGCCTAATAGTCTAGAGACCTTTTAGACTTCACATCCAGTATAGATATTTCCGAGATGCCTTACTCTTCCTTCCGAGTATACCTCTTTGAGGTTCTCATTACTGAAGTAAGATTTACGAAACGAAATGGTAAAACAACAGTTTGACCCATTTCGTAGCAAAAGACAAAGTGGGGTGGGTCCGTGCTAAATGAAAATAGAGTAAGTTAAATGGATCAATAATCGAGGATTCAAAAGTCAGTAAGTATGAAGCTCTTTGTAGGCTACCATGCTCAAACTACAGCTTATCCAAATCTTTGGTTTTCTCCTTTTGTTGACGCATTTCTTTTGTTCTTAAACACAAAGACCTAGTAGGCTACGTTCTTCGAAGAAAACCAAAGGTGCAGATCAGCTATTGAATGGAATTCATCCACCCTGGAAGGACCCAACTCCAGCAGCTTTTGAGGAGATGAGTGCGCGCAGTTGTTGAGAGTCTTTGTGCATACATCCGTTACTTAATTTGTGCGTTTTTTGCTCTTTGTGATATTTCCAACGCAAAAGTTTCGACTTTTTAAAGTAAATTTCTTGCAACTCCGACAAATGTAAATGGATTGCTATGAAAATTGGCAGACATATAGCCAGATAGTTTTTCTTTCTTAAAATGTAGGTTTTGTGCTGTAACTCACGCG
>JAUKPP010279662.1:0-10735 GCA_032273245.1 Phyllaplysia taylori | reverse complement strand
CCCCCCCCCCCCCCCCCCCCCCCCAAACAGACACAAATAAACATTGTAGACAATAAAAGAAATGTAGGTCAATAATATAGAGTCTGTCATTATAATGTAAAACGTAAAAATTTGACGAGAATGATTGTTACTGTCAAATATGACATAATAAGTAGTGCTTGCTGGGTGGGGGTGGTGGTGGTAGACACATGCTATTGTGGTTTGGAGTTTGCATGTGTGATACGCGTATAGGACACAAACACATATATGACTATATATTCACACAGGCATACACACACAGACACCAACTAACTCACTAACACACACACACTAACAAGCAAACGCACACAAAAGCTCAGTCTTCTACGAGTTTCACTTGGTGTAAGTCAAGAAAAATAAACAATCTTGATGACGGTATGAAAATCAATAAAAAAATAAATCATGTCTAAAAAATTTATATAAAAAAGTAAGGAAACTGCGTGTAAAAGGAAACTGTTGGGCTTACAATACAATACAATAAATCTTTTGTGTGCAAAATAAGACCGGATCAGTTCAATTGGTACATGAAAATATTCTATAGTATTGTGCTCAGCAGGTAGGAATGGGGTCACATTTCAAAGGTCAAAGGTTATACAAGAAAGTGGGAGGGGGGCGGAGATTGACAATACACATGATATATATATTTCAAGTGAATATGTATACAAGCAAATCAATCTCTTGAATTGTGTGGCCTCGAGGGGAAACCCTGTATATATCAACCCGGCACATTCTCAGCACATTCAAAAGCCCTTTTATTTTTGAAAATGTTGCTTTTCATTTCATTAAAAATTCCAATGACTAGATTCTGCAATATGCTTAATATTGCCCAAGTTGGTTTTCAAAAGGTGTTTCGTTTTCTCTTGAGGTTATACGGCACCATCAGGTCAGGTTATTTCAGCACCTCAAAAATATAATATTAGGACAATATTAACCTTAGAAAAAGTTTCGCCAGAAATTGCAACAAAAAAAAAAAACTGACTTAGATCATAACATCTGCTTTAATAGTTATATCTATAAGATTTCTTCACCGATGCATCTAAAACTGAGATATCGATATCAAACAAAAGGTAAGAATATGCAACGTTTTTTCATCATTTTCCATTGTAATGCACATTCAGCATCTTGTCGAGATAAAAAAGGGCAATAGAAATTAAATTTATTATTATTATTATTATTACCAACCAAAATTATATTTGAAAAGTCAAATTAACATGAAATGTAGACAGCATAACCTTTACTCAGACAGCAAAGTTTCAATCATTATTTCTCCTGTGGCCAGACGATTTGTTTCCCATCCCGCGCCGAGTGAGAATTTGTAAAAGAGACGATGACTTGACTGGTCCATATGGCTAATAATAGACACCCTAGTGTGTGACTGATCTACGCCGCATACAAAACTCGTGATCATGCGGAGCAATGCAGGGCTTTAAATCATACATAAATGAGCTCTGATCATAGGCAGATCAAACAGAAAGTAATTATAACGATAATGACCGTTGCATTTATAAAGAGCATGTCTTGAATTAACAAAAATATTTTTAAAAACATGCCGCATGTGTTGGAAAATCTATGTATGAAAATTGACAAAATCAATAATGCAACACATACACTCATCTTTAATTGTTAAAATCAATTAAACCAAAGAGCACAGCACAGTCCAAAATAAAACAAGTATATTGCATTTAAAATTAATTTATAGAGCATACGTCTCCATTTATAAGAAGGCTCTGTGTGTTTTGCAAGATATCAATCAGCCCTCAACTATTGATTGCGTTAGGTAGCCTACGGTTGGCAACCTCTGAAATATTGTAAAAAAACACCCTTGATTTATTTGACTAGGTTGTAAGAGAAGGTCAACTTCATCATCCACAGTGTGAGATTAAAATGAGAGAACGCTGGCGTATTGTAAAAACTGGCCCAATATCTACTTGAAGTGATTCCTGGTCATATAAAGAATCAATTTATATCCTCGCCTGTAAAATAGAAGGTCAAGTCTTAGAGATTGTCAATTTACACACTTTACCATTGGTATCATGAATTTATCACACTTATTTTCATTTTATAGGGCCCTACACGACCAACAGACAGGCAAATCTGATTACAATAGAAAATAATAATTACTGTATATCAAATTGCATTTATAGAGAGGATAGTATGTATTGCAAATCTGTCAATAAATAATTCATCAGCTTACTTGTTTTTTTCTTTCATCTTCAAATTTTTATGAAGTGAGAGTGTATTCTTACTTATTAGATTATGATTTCACGTATGCGCTGGTTGAGTGTGGGGTGTTTCTCAGCTCTTAAATCCTAAGATTAAGATGGACATAGAAGGGAACAGCAAATTTTGACAGCTTTCACATCAGAACCAGTAACTTTTGCAGTTGAACATTACAAAATATGTAACAAAAGTTAGAAACAATGTTTAGAATATTTTTGGCCTTTGGGGATTGAAACAAACGTCTTGTGATCAACACCATCCATAAGAACAGGGATATACTTGCATGGAAATAACTTCTGCACTCTTCTGCTATTTAGGTTGTAAAGAGTACTGTTACACAATAAATTATGTAAAGAACAAAAGGGATTGAGGATTGAATAAAAGGTCAAGTTAATTGAAAATCAGCATGACTGGAGTCAACTCGACATTGTACATTACAAAAACAAATATGATTTTGGTCATTGCCAGCTGCTCTTAGCACAGAAAAATCCTGAACTTTAGGGGAAAAAAATCCATAGCTAACTACTGTGTTAGAGATGAGAATTATCATCATAAAACAATCGGGTAACCTGTATCAGATAGGAATTAATACCATAAAATATAGAGTTTACAACATTGTTTAACAAAAATCAATAGCTCGAATATGAGTTAGGAATACTGGTTATGAATACCCATCCCTGTGTTTGTTTAATTAGCTAAGGTTTTACAGCATTATCTACACTGCAAGGTCATTTCCTTGCCATGAAATAGACTAGGACAATTATTGTGACTCGTAAAAAGTAAAAAGATCAGACCACCGCAGAGTGCCTGCCATCCATCCCCCCCCCCCCCCCCTCCTCTCTGTTTTGACAGGGTGGAAACAAAATGACTAAGAAGCTCTTGATGTGATTTGGAAATATCTAGGGTACTAATGTGTTCAGAAGATAAAACAAAGTTAAACAAAAAGTAAAGAGAAATAAAAACATAAATGAAATTTCCAAACTATTTCTTTTTAGAGCCTCTAACCACCACCAATAATAATAAATGCCTCTGCTCTTGTAAATTAAACTAAAAAAAAAAGCAAAGGTGAACCTTTCCTACAAAGAGGTTACCAAAATAAAACTCCACTGTTCAGTTTCTTGGTATTTTTAGTGCCAAGTGAAAGGAGGGGGCTCAAAAGAATCTACCATATACATGCAACATAAGAAATAGTTCCACTTTTAAGGAGTAAAGTCGACCCGTGTCTTATTTACGAACTGTATTATAATGAGTGCATATAACGGCCTTCTTGTCTGTGTATACTTGAGGGAGGGAAAGTTGCACTGCAGGGCTGAGAATGGTCTGTAACAAACAAAAAAAAAAGGGGGGGGGGGGGGGGGGGATCTAAGGGGTTCAGGGGCATGCATGCTCCCTCTCTCTCCCCCCTGAAAAATCAAGGTGTAAAATAGCACAATGTGGCTATTCTGGTCTGGTTCCCAGGCCTAATCTGTCACAATGTTTCATCTTTTTAAAATGACGAAAACAAAAATCAGATCACAAGCCCTCATTATATCTTTAAAAATACAAAACATGGGAACATGGTATAATAAAAAAAATTATAAGAAGAAGTCTGAAGCTGGGTTTTGCCGGGTGGGCAGCAAGATAGCGATGAGCGGGATTTCGCCTTTTAAGCAGACGATTCTCAGCCCTGCATTGAGGCTAACTTGCATGAATGCTACATGTGTATTTTTATGTTGATGAAGACCTTGTACGTTAAGTATAGGAAACCTGTGCATTAATGCTACACATGCATTTTCATTTTGATAATGTAACTTTGTATGCTAAAGTAGGCCTACAGGTAATTTGTGCATAAACATAATAAGTGCAATTCCATATTGATGATGGATCTCTATTAATACTCTGGCATATCAACCCAAACTTTAACTCATGATTCAATCAAATTATAAATATCTCATCGTATGTTAAACAAAAAAAGAATAAAGAGTAAAGAAAAAAAATTAAGGAGACAACTTGAGTCGCAGTTGTATCGAAATTCATCCACGCTTCCTGGAATTCATCTTTATATGACTTATCATAAACTGCAGAGACAGAGAGGAAAGAAACAATAGAAATGATGACTTTAACCTCCAGCTGTATAGAAATTCATCCTCACTTTCTCAGATCCATATTACAACACTTGAGAGAGTATGGGAAAGGGTCGAAAGAGATATGGCAAGATCAAAGAGGTTATAAGAACTAAAAGAGAGCACAGCTTGAACCATATTGTTGGTTGTTTTGCAAAAGGGCGAAGAGTACAAAAACTACAGAAGAGTATTCGCCTCTTTGCTATACAACCAGCGATATCCCCTTTTGCAATATGGAGGTAACCACATTCAAATATGGGACAAGACTTCCCTCTAAAAAGGATGTGTCTTTTTATTTCCGTGATATCGACTAGAAGAGGGCGAGGATCCGACGCAAAACTCGTCAATTAATTGTGCTTTTGTGTGGATGAATAAGACTATGTCTACCATTGCATTACAGTTGTGGTGTTGGGCTTTGTTCGTTTTGTTTGGTTACCAGATTTACCTCCCCTGCAACACTGTAAGGTCATTTAAGAGACAGGCTACCTCAACCCTGCCTGTCAGGGCCAACCAGGGTTGAGAGGGAAAAAAAACCCAGATCGTCCACCCCTGGGATCGAACTCGGATCTTCCGCATGACAGGCGAAGAGCCTAACCATTACACCACAGAGACGGTGGTTGTGGTGTGTGACAATTCTTTTCTACTTGCCCCTACATTGGTATGACTTATATCTGTGTTCCATATCAGTCTTTATTATAATACAAAGCTGCACTCTCTAACAGTTCTTATAATCCTTTCAGAGAAGAGCTCCGTTTCTATGGAGCCAATCGTCGCAAGCTTTCAGCCAAACACGCAGCGCTCGACTTGAGCAGGAACTTGAGGGTGTAGAACTCCTCCAGACTGAGCCCCGCTCCGACGCCCGCTCCGCTACACGCCAGTCTTGCAACCGCCTGGCACCGCTCTTTTTCCAGCCACACGTACAGTTCTTGCTCCGTACTTGCTCCGCTCTCTGAGGTCGTGGAGGCAGGGCCTGCAGCGACCACGCCCCCAGGGGAGGCGGAGATCTCGGAGAGTGCTGGTCCCCACAGCAGGTACTCCACGGCTGTACGGACTTGACCTGTGGACAACACATAGACAAATTCAGTTTACAAGACCCTGATAGGTTTGGTTACCAGTTTTACGTCCCCTGAAACACTGTAAGGTCATTTAAGAGACCGGCTACTTTGACCATGCCTTTCAGGGCCAACCCGGACTGAGAGGGAAAAAATCCCAGCAGAACAAATTCAGTTTACAAAACCCAGATAACTTGGTTTGATTTTTGGTTTGGTTTGGTTTTGGCTTAACGCCCCTTGCAACACTATAAGGTCAATTAAGGGGCGGGCTTCTTTGACCCTGCCTGTCAGGGCCAACCCCGGCTGAGAAGGACACTGTCCCAGCAGAAAAACGGAGATGTACTCGATCAAACAATCTGTCCCAAGCAGGCCCCAAACTCTACGTGAAAGGCAAAACGCTTAACCATTACACCACAGATGCCGATAAGTTTGTTTGATTGTTTGTTGAAGTTTTACTGCATTATCAGCTCTGAAAAGTCATTTCAGTGCCAGTGCAGACAAACACTGTTCACAAGATGTCCTCAACACGTTTGTTTGCTTGTTGAGGTTTTATGGTGACCCTGAAAGTTTTGCTTTAACTCATCTTAGTTTCAAAAGCTCAAATTTAACTTCACCGGAATCAAAATTTATCCTAGAAAAAACAATATCTTTTGCATGTGTGTTCATACATGTATCTATTTATATGGCAATAAATTGTATCCAAATAGTTCTGCTATGAGTATTGTTTACTATGATTGTAATATTGTGTCACTATTATTCTGTTATTTGGCGCTGCACTGTGGCAACCGGTAATGTTGTGTGTGTATGCATAGTTTGTATGAATGGCGTTACCAATTTCCATACTAATCATTACATGTATGTATTATCTCTTGTATGAATATGAGTGTGTTTGTACATCATTGTAAAATGAATTTTCCCACGGGGGATAAATAAAGATAACTTTTTCTTTTTTTCAACCCCTGCGACTCACCGAGACACTCCACTCTGCGAGGCTCCAGCAAAGACCTCAGTTTATACACCACGCGTCTCGGCGACGTCAACCTTTCTTCATCTTCCTCATGCGCCTCCCCCAACTCCTCGTCATCATCCTCGTCCTCGCCAGCTCCACACAGCGCTGCGTCCGACAGCAGCCGATCCAGGAAGTTGCACATGGCCTCGCCCTGCGGCACTTCCGAGGACCTCTGGTGGGGGAGGAAGGCTACGACCTTGCCTCGAAGGTCGGCGCGGGTTAGGAGAAATACATCGTTGTAGTCAGTCTCTGTCACAGAGAAACCCTGGATGGGAGAGAGGGACAGTTTGTTTAGTTGAGGTTATAGAGCACTATCGACACTGTAAAGTCATCTCAGCATTTAAAAGTACAGTTGAGCCTACTTAAGTTACCACTTAGAGGGACAGTTTGTTTAGTTGCAGTTATACAGCACTATCGACGCTGTAAAGTCACCTCAGCATTTGAAAGTACAGTTGAACCTGCTTAAGCGACCACTTGTTTGAGATGACCATCTGCGCAAACGACCACTTTCTATACTCCCAAATTGCATTTTTGCTACATAATATCCCTCTCTAAGACAACGACCTGTCTAAAACTACCACTTTTCTCTTGACATTGGGTGGTCGTCTCAGACAGGTTTGACTGTAGATTAGCTTTGGTTTGGTTACCAGTTTTACTTCCCTTGCAACACTAAGATTATTTAAGAGATAAGCTATTTCGACCTTGCCTGTCAGGGCCAACTCAGTAGACCGACAGAGATTTATATGACGTGAAGATGAAACTCCAAACCCCCTTCAAACACAAAGCAATTTAGTCTGTACTTTTTTTAAGGATCATATCAAAAGGAGCATCATCAACAACAGCATAAAACCAGCGTCTGCGATTTAATGGTAAGGCTATTCGCCTATCACACCGAAGACCCAAGTTCAATCCCACATGCAGAGGATCTGGATCTACAGTTTTCTGCTGGGATTCGTTCCCCCTCAGCCTGGGTTGGCCTTGACAGGCAGGGTCAAAGAAGCTGGTTTCTTATAACCTTACAGCGTTGCAAGGGACGTAAAGCAAAAAAAAAAAATATATATATAAATAGTTAAATTTTCAGCTTAAACAGTAGTCAAAGAACCTGGTGCCTCTATAAATAACCAACTTCAAGCTCTTTTTCCCCTAACTAAGGGAGACCACCTAACTGACCTGGTCCAGGCAGTGAGAGAGAGCGCTCAAGAGTTGAACGGCGGCCGTCAGGATGACATTGAGATAGACAGCCGGGTCGTGGGTCAAGGTCTCTCTCAGAAGGGCGAGGTGGTTGTTGAGGCTTTCGACAATCTCAAAGTTTCCTGTGGTAGAGGAGAAACAATAATTGCTTGCATGGATGGCACTAGGAATTGATGAAAAAACAAAAACAAAATAAACAAACTGGCATGAGTCATGTCCACGCCGAAGTGACCACCAGACTGCATATCAACCGGCGCTGTGGTGTAACGGTTAGGCTCTTCCCCTATCATGTGGAAGACCCCAGTTCGATCCCCGGTCGCAGACGATCTGGGTTTATTTTTCTGCTGGGGTATTCTCCCTCTCAGTCCGGGTTGGCCCTGACAGGCAGGGTCGAAGTAGCCCGTCTCTTAAATGACCTTACAGTGTTGCAGATGACGTAAAACTGGTAACCAAACCAAACGACAAACAGTACTCACCGACAGCCACGAAGCAGCGGGCCTGCGTGGAGTGGTACACAGAGTTCTGCAACAGCTGCGACGTCTTCACAAAGTCCGAGCTCAGGAAGGAGAAGGGAACTGCGTCGGCGAAGACGGTGGCCGGCCGCAGCAAGCTCGGGTGACTAGTGCTGCTCATCTCACTCGCCGGACGCGAATGCAAGATCTGTTGAGGAAGATTATTTTACTGAGTTTTTTTCAACGCTATCGACAAAGTGTAGACATTAAAGTGTTGGTCAAGAAATGATGGTAAAGCAAATAGAACCTGCTTTTGAAAGGGGAAATGCGCTATATAAATGCAATCTATTGTATATGATGGTAAAGCGAATAGAGCTTGCTTTTGAGCAGGGTATTGCGCTATATAAATGCAATCTATTATATATCATTACTGTATAAGATAAGAGATTAGGTTGTTTTGTGGGGAGTTTCACAGCACTATCAATATTCCAAGGTCATTTCAATCAATTTCCAGCTCAAACACCACACCAGTTCTGATAATAACTGCTATTGATCCTTCTATGGATCTATTGTACACTCGACTACACACAATATTACACACCCTTGACACAGACAACTCAGGACATATAAAACACAAGCTTGATACACACCCTTGACATACATGGAAACACACACCCTTGACACACACAGAAACATACCCTTGACACACACACCCTTGACACACACAGAAACCCACACCCTTGACACACACAGAAACTCACACCCTTGACACACACAGAAACCCACACCCTCGACACACACAGAAACTCACACTGTTGACACACACAGAAACCCACACCCTCGACACACACAGAAACCTACACCCTTGACACACACAGAAACTCACACCCTTGACACACACAGAAACACACACCCTTGACACACACAGAAACTCACACCCTTGACACACACAGAAACACACACCCTTGACACACACAGAAACCCACACCCTCGACACACACAGAAACACACACCCTTGACACACACAGAAACACACCCTTGACACACACAGAAACTCACACCCTTGACACACACAGAAACACCCCTTGACACAAACAGAAATGCACACCCTTGACACACACAGAAACACACACCCTTGACACACACAGAAAGACACCCTTGACACACACAGAAACACATACCCTTGACACACAGAAACACACATCTTTGACACACACACCCTTGACACACACAGAAACACACACCCTTGACACACACAGAAACGCACACTCTTGACACACACAACACCAATAGTGGAATACATGAATCTAGTCGGCAGTTTTTTTTACAAAGTGTTCCATTCCATAATCGGCAATACTCACAGAAGCTCCCAAAATCACGTTCTGGCGGGGCGACTTAAGTTGAAAATTACTCACGTATCGAAATTACGCTTTTATGCAATGGAGCATTTAGTCGAAAAAATGTCCGACTAGCATTGTGCATCCCACCACTAGTATATAGGTTGCCCCCAGTTTAACGCATAGGAATACACAGTTTAACACTAGATTCCCATTAGGTTGGCGAAATTTGGCACTGGGCGAAAATTGCAGGACAAGAGATATGTAAACCAACCATAAGCTGACAAGGAGCAGCAGTCGCTCGCAACTTGGCATTGTAGACGACGCAGCGTCCAGAGGAGTGCAGCGGCTGTCCGTAGATATCAAAGTCTGACCACTTGAGCTGCTGACCGCGGTTCACCTGAAAGCTTTGCGTGGCCAGTAGCTTCTCACACTGACCGTACACGTCCTGTAATGCTTGGAAGCTGATGCTGGACAGGGCCGAGAGCACGTCGCGTAGACCCTCCTCACCTAGGGAAACCTGTGGGCAGTGACATGAAAAAGGGCATGTACACCTTGTTTGTTTGGTGTGACCAGTTCAAGGACAAACTGTGATGGTCGTCCATTCAAAAGTGGTTACACCAAAAGTGTTTCAAAACGCTCCGTGACAACAGTGCATTACGAGCGTGGACACCACCAGACGCGGCCTCCCATTGACAATGTTTTTCTTAGCTGCGCTTCGATTGCACCGCGAGCACTGATGACATGGATTACGTCACGAGGATGCCAGGTACGCTTCGATGCTACCTCATAAACCTTATACAATCTCTTGTTACACCTAGTGTTGCTCTACATTTTTTGAGAACCAGACCAATTGGCCCACATTCACCAAATACCTTTATCTTCATACTGATCACAATCTATAGGTTTTTGGTTTTACAGCCCTTGTAACACTGTAAGGACATTATTCAGGCGGGCTACCTTCACCTAAGTGAATGAATGAATGAATGAATTATTTCTATTCAGTATTCGTAGGCCATTGGCCCATATTACAAATACATAGAGTTAAATATGTACACTTGGGGCTTCCATACTAAAGTACAACACTAATAATTACAGAGAAAGATAAACACATGAACTTGTATATTAACATAATGCGTGACAAAGTCAATAATACACTTCATTTGCAATGCCTAAACAATAAAGGATATCAAATTTTACTTATTACATCAGAAATGGATCAAAAGTGCTGTTCACTCACCGGCGCGGTGGTGTAATGGTTAGGTGCTTCGCCTTTCACGCAGAGGACGTGAGTTCGAGGCCCGCGTGGGGCAGTTTGTTTGATCGAGCATATCTCCGTTTTTCTGCTGGGACA
>JAUKPP010279651.1:0-10737 GCA_032273245.1 Phyllaplysia taylori | reverse complement strand
AAATCAAGCCTAGAACTCTAAAAAGGGAAAAAGATGCACCAAATACAAACCAAAATTCTAAACACAATTATCACCAACACAGAAAATCAAAGCACCAAATGGCAATAAAGTTTGGAATGCCGGCATGCACCACATGACAAGACTCTGGGCAGGGATCAAATCTGGTGCAAATAAAACCACCTGCAGCTAGCACCTCATGACACAAAAAAACATGCACACTCCACTGCAGGTATATCGTGGGTTGTTTTGCATAGGGGCGAATAGTAAAAGGATTGACAAGGGGTATTCGCCTCTTTGTTATACAATCAGCGATATTTGCCCTGCAAAAATCGTACCGCACTATCCTATGGTTATATTAGCCTGCGTTTGCTGGCAGTGGCAGGTAAGATCTAGCAGATTATGAAGGCTCACACGCCGAGGTTTAATGTGAACTGTCAGGACTCAGTAAATCAAATAACGGCAGTGGGCTAAAAAAATCCGGCAGACAAGTCAAATCTTGATTAAATTACCAGCAGTGCCGGATCTCACCGGCAATCCTTGACCCCTGCCTCTGGGTGACAGCAAGAAGGCATCGTAAAGGATTGACAAACACAAAAGACAAAAGGCACACTCAGGATCTAGACTGGGATGTGCCGACCGAGTCAACTGTTAGACGCCGCCTAATGCTCCAATCCATCGCACCATAAGTGCAATATTGTCACTGCTCTACATTGATGGGACGAGTCAGACTTATACACCAGTTCTTATTATTCATATCATTGGATTGAGCAGAATGAGAGCTTTTTATTATACATTTGAAAAAAAAAGTTTCAATCGTGTTTTGAAATATGTATATTCATTGATTTAAAATAACAATGAGTCATTTTGTGACTAAAAAATAAGCATTTTTTCTTGATGTCTCTAAGGTACAAAAAAGTTATGTTACCATTTACGCAGAGCAGTGACAATGTGAGTAATTTCCAGCTAATAACTTCCCCTGCCAGCACATGATTCTATGAGCCACTGCGAGTGTGACCATAGATTGCAAAGATAAAAAGATGAAACACTCTTCTCTTCCGTCTGATTGAAAATGTTTCCCACGGCGCACACCAACACCCCAAGCAGTGTGCAGCTGAAAAAATTTGGCGCCATAAATTTCGGCTGCTTAGTAGAGAAGCAGAAGCCATGTTGCTCGCTGTTTTATTTACTTCAAAAGTTTCCCCACTGTTTGGGGACGCCACTCATTTCCGGGACGCATTTTTCCCTAAGTGAGGGGTCCTTACTCTTTTATTGTCTTTGGTAAGACCGAAGATGAAGAGGAGCATTTGGTAGAATCTAGCTGTTAATTTGGCTTGAGCATCCACGTCCTAATGCACAGAGGTAAATTATCATGAGCTTACTTCTTTTTTGTACCGTCTGAAAATTTGTGAGAGGCGAGATTGTAATTTCAACATATTCACCTCACAAAAATTTTAAGCTAGTACAATAAATGACTAAACTGACGATACGGTGAAAAAGGCATGCCTTGTTAAAAAAATCACAAAGTATTCTATTGTCATGGCAAATAAACAACTAAATTCGATTCACAACAAAATAATGACTTGATTTTTGCTCATAAAATTGCTAACATCACAGAGAAAAATATATAAGAATGAATAAATTGCTTGTTCGGAGGTATGTGGTGTCCGAATTTCCCGAGGTCATGCATTAGTGGGTTAAGAGACAGGCCACTTCAACTCTGCCTTTCAGGCCCAACCAGATCCCAACAGAAAGATGCACGCCATGGGTGCAAGCATACAGCCCCCAAAAAGCCTGCAACCCAGGAAGGCAAATTTTCATTTGCCTGCAAGATTTACGCCGCGTCGTTTTTTTCTTTATTTTATGCATATATTTTCCAATCTCGGCGACGTGGTTTTGCCGGCAAGGTGCCGGTCAGAGGGTTGATTTTGCCGAATCTTGCACCCATGATGCACGCGCTCGTCCCCTTGTGGGAACTGAACTTGGGTCTTTCGCTTGATAAGTGAAGAGCCTAACCACTACACAACAGACACTGGTCAAATCAATCTGCAGTGGGGTAAATTGCTTAGTTCATATAAAGAAACCATCATTGAAAGCACAACACTGTTGTACAAATGTGTTACAACTCAAAACTTACAAGATGAAAACATTCAATTACCGTACCAGACCTGTAAGAGGCCGCCCACAAAGTTGTCGGAAAATTTTCCCAGCAGAAAGACACAGATGCTCGTCCCCACATGAGAATTGAACTCCGGTTTTCTGCACGATAGACGAAGGGCCTAATCACTACACCACAAACATCGGAGGACATCGGAGTGAAATCAAAAGCTTAACTCAAGAGGAGTAAGAAGAAAATGAAAAAAAGAAAACGCTCAACTGTATGAAAGAAAACCACCCAATTTCACATGAGGCATTAAAATCATTGCCCCTCTCACAAAGGGGTTGTGTTGGCATTTTCTCAGCATTTTCTGTAATTTCAGGAGAGCACATCAGAGTTTTTTGCATACTTTAATTCCTCACTATTAAAAAACTGCTAATACCAATAACTCAGCCATTTTTAAGGATACTGCCTAGCTGCTTTGGGAGAACAAAGATCTGAAAAGGTATCGTTCAATGATGGGTATAACTCTGAACTGTATGCTGTAAGACCTCGATATAATGTACTCTTTGCGGACCCATTATATTGAATGTCTTAGCCGAGGTACGCATTGGCTAATACATGCGATAGAGAGAATAAAATCCTGTGGGTGATTCTGTGGTAAGAGAAACGTTAATTATGATGCCATTTATGAGTTTTGTAAAACTATCTCTTAAAGTCAAGTTATTTTTTCCTCAAAACCATGTTCCACCTGTAAAAATACGTTAAAAGCTAAGTTTCGATAAAAAATTCTTTGAAAAGTGAAAGTTGTAGTGAAAAAGTACAGGAAAAAATGTATGTTTTACTTGTTTGGTTTTGGTCTAATGCCCCTAGCAACACCATAAGGTCATTTACCAGGCAGGAACTCCAAATTTACGCCCCTATCCGATAGGACAGGGGCCAAAACCTTAAAAAATCCTCGTGAACTGTCCTACCCCCCCTCCCCGCGATTCGATCCCGGGACCTCCTCATCTGTAGGCTGGCACACTACTGCTTGGCCAACGACGTATGTTTTAGACATAGCTTATGAAGACTAAAAACACTAAATGGGACTCAGGACTTTAGAAAGTAAACGTTACAGCCGAGAGTACATTTTAAGCCGGGTATGAAATACAGAGATTCAACTGTATTCTGATGTTACGTTCCTTTGAGAGAAAAGAGACGAAATCTTTGAATAACTCATATCACATCGATTTTGTTCAGATGGTGTTGAAATCTTGTGTGCCAAATGAAGCAATCTCTTCCATTCAAGATAATTTGTTTGGTTTGGTTACCAGTTTTACCTCCCCTTCAACACTGTAAGGTCATTTACAAGATGATTCAAAACCCATCGCAATAACAGAATGTAAAAAAAATAAAATTCATAAAACTTTTTCATGCCGTTGGGAGATCAAAACATGTGACATCTTGCGGTACAAAGTCCTATGCAACTGCTCCATTGATCCCATTTTCACAGATCTCAGCTTTGACTGGAGTTGCACTCCCTGCTGTCATTCGTTCTAGCTCTCCCCTGCTGTGTAGAGTTGTGACGGCATCCGCATAGTCCACAATCAGCCTGCGAAAACAACGAAATAAGATAAGATCATCTTTATTTTACAGGAAATTTGGGGTAACAATTTCTGTCTTGATACTTTCTCTCTCTCTCTCTCTCTCACAAACACACACACTCATACTCAGACACGTATATATCCCCCCCTCCCTCTCTCTCTCTCAAACCCGCACACACACACTGGCAAAATACTACAATACCAACACATATACACACACACTGTCCTACAGACCCTCATTGAAATATCAGTAGTAGTAAGGAATGGGTTATTTATAAAGGCGCCAGCCTCAGCTGTTTTAGCCTCTTTTTGTTTTGGTTTTCACTTAAGCACCCAATCAGGCTCAAGTTTCCCTGAGGGTACCATTTGCGTGCTGCGTCAGCAGCACTTCGCTGTCACGAAAATCAACATCTGTCATTGAAATATCATTATAGTACTGTACCTACAAACTTACAGCTTCTATGAAGTAATATTGTAGCCATATTTCTAGACAACACAAATTTTCAGCACAAGCTACACACTCACCGGTCCATCCATGTAAGGCTATCAGGCTGGAGCCAGCCTTGCTCAAAATAGCCCAGATGTCCGCCATGCTTAGTAAGGGCAAAAATACAGTTTGGAAGCTTCTCTGTGAACACACAAACAAAGACAAAAGTTGACTATTAAAAGCACTTCACATTAATGAAAATCAAATCAATAATAATAGACAGCAAACGATCTTGTCTGTATGTTAGTGTTTTAGCGCCTGCAAAATGGCAGATTGCACTGTATGCTTCCCTGGAAGTTGAGAAGGTTTCTGAATGACTTGGTCTGCTGGGATAATAATTGATTGTAAAGCGCATAGAGCCTGCTTTCAAGCGGGGATATGCGCTATATAATTGCAGTCATTATTGTTATTATTATGAATAAATAAAATAGACATAAAAATAAAAACTTCATTCATTCCCATGGAGAAATTTGTATTACCCGGTACAATAGTGTGTATACGTGTACAGATCAAGAACACCGTCGCTGCAGTGTAATGGTTTGGCTGTTTGCCTGTCATGCGGATGACACCAGTTCGATCCTGAGCGCGGACCATCTGGGTTTTTTTCTGCTGGGATTTTTTCCCTCTCAGTCTCAGCCCGGGTTGGCCCTGACAGGCAGGGTCGAAGTAGCCCGTCTCTTAGATGATCTTACAGTGTTGCAGGGGACACAAAACTGGTAACCAAACTAAACCAAACCAAAGATCAAGAACCTAACCAGTACACCACAGACACCAGTTAGGTAACAATCAGGGATGCCAAATACACAAGCGTGGGTGAAAGTAAGTTCATGGGCCTAAACCTGAAACAAAAATGTCTAATTCAAAAGAATCAAAACCGGCAAAAAGACACCAGTGCGATACTTATGCTCCATACCTCATTCTCATTGCTCAGCTTAATGTCCCGCAGTTTAAAAACGGGCGGGCTCCACCGTTGAAAAGAATCGTGACAACTCAAAATTTATTACTTGAGAGGGCAACACATTCATTCCCTTTTGTGGCAAGCTACGTCCTCATGTTCACTCAAACCGGCAGACAACCTGACAGAATTTTCAAAACCCGCATGCCTGCATATGCCAGAGAGCTTTCATCCATGTCCTAATGATTGTAAAGTGCATAGAGCTTGCTTTCGAGCGGGGAAATGCACTATATAAATGAAATCTATTATTATTATTCTTAGTAGTAAGGAGTAGGTTATTCACAGAGGTGCCAGCCTTGGCTGTTTCAGCCTCTTCATCCGTGTCCACAAGACGGAATTTATAAAACTTTTTTTTGCGAGGGCCTAATAGTAGCCTACAA
The DNA here is from genome assembly GCA_032273245.1 of Phyllaplysia taylori. Classification (NCBI taxonomy): domain Eukaryota; kingdom Metazoa; phylum Mollusca; class Gastropoda; order Aplysiida; family Aplysiidae; genus Phyllaplysia; species Phyllaplysia taylori. The sequence continues at coordinate 5,234 of JAUKPP010279651.1, read as the reverse complement.
CAAGGATAGAGATAATGCTGGGTCCAGGAAGTTGAGAAGGTTTCTGAATGACGTGGTCTGCTGGGGGTAATAATTAATTGTAAAGCGAATAGAGCCTGCTTTCAAGCGGGTATATGTGCTATATAAATGCAATCCATTATTATTATTTATCTAGATGATAATAAATGAAAATTCATTGATAGGGATTTGATGGAGCAAACAAAATTGTGTTCCCAGGGAACAATCTCTCTGCGCCGAGTGTCACTTACGAGCAGCGTCCGTGGGAAACTCCAGCATTGGCTCTGGCACAATTGGGTCGTCCGCTGCATTCACTATCAGCAATGGCGTCTGAACCTGATCGAAAAACAGTGACGGAAAGAACAGATCAGAATCAGTCACCATCATTACTGTTTTTCTAACCGAAAAAGTACAACAAAAAAAACCAAAACATAAAGCAAAACAAAAAAAAGTAGAAAACAGATTCAGCAGAGTAAGTTAGTTAGAAGTTACTTATTTATAGGGGCACTAGCTTCTTTTGCTGTTTTAGCCTCTTGAGAATCAACTGAGACTGAATGAACAATTTCGTGACTGCCTTTCCAAATAAAATCTAGAGTAAAAAAACAAACCCAAGCAAACAAGAAAGCCATGTTCGGAACATAACAATAACACCTATGCAAAGATAAAGCAAAATACTCAAAGCACCAACTGTTTAAAAACCACTGTGAGCTATCTTGAATATACCGTTTTTTTCCAAAACTGAATAGAAAATGTAACTCCTCCCTCAGCCCAGGTTGGCCATGACAGGCAGGGTCGAAGTAGCCCGTCTCTTACATGGCGTTACAGTGTTGCAGGGGATGCAAAACTGGTAACCAAACCAAAAAGACAGGTAAAGAAGTTTGTCAGACAGGGCAATGAGATCTGCGAGAAAAGTAAAGAAACTCAAACAGATGAAGAAAAAGTTTATGGGGAACATAAAGAAGATTGTCTCACAGATAAAGAAGTCTATAGAGGGATTTATGAAGAAGTTTGTCGGAAAGGTAAAAAAAAGAAGATTGTGTCACAGATAAAGAAGTCTATAGAGGGGTTTATGAAGAAGTTTGTCAGAAAGGTAAAAAATATGATCAAAAGTGACAAAAAGCACATTTGATGTCACCCACATTGAGGATATAATGAGAGGAGCTGTTGTGATCATAGAAATCTTCCAGGGTGTCAAAGCCAAACGATTTTCTGAAAAAGAACAAGAGCATTTGAACATATTATGGAGAGTCAAGCACTGCTAGGCTGGTACATAATACGCAAGCTGAGATAAGATAAGAATCTTTATTTGTCCTTTTCACCAACTTTTTAAAACCACTGTGAGCTATCTTGAATATACCGCTTTTTTCCAAATCTGAATAGAAAATGTTATTTTTTATCCATCTCAGCAAATTCCTTCCCCTATCTGACAAACTTCATTGTACCCTCCACAACAATTCTGTTATCATTTCACTGTTATTTTCACAGGAAATTTTGGGTAACAATTTTTGTCTTGATGCTTTCTCTCTCTTTCTCACTCTCTCTTACTCTCTGTCTCTCTCTCACACACACTCATACGCACACATACACATGATGTGGGTAACTCTTCCCTTCTTTGGTGAAGTTGTCATGCATCAAAGACAGTTGATACTTGACTTAATTATCAATTGCACAGTAAATTGTGAGGAACTCTTTTGCAAAGAAAATAACATGAATAACACACTGCTTGGCTTACAAATTCAAAGGAGTAGGTTCACATAGACCTACTTTAAGAAAATATTGAGACCCCCAAAGATTTACGAACACTCTTAAACAATTGTAAGAGGATTATAAAGACAAAAAACTGCTGTATCATGGGGGGATTTTAAAATTGAGAATTTAAAAAAACATTTTAAAAATGTGTCACTTTCTCAACAAACATAGGGGTACTGACAAAACTAATGGTGTAATTACAATGTGCTCAACATTGAAAAATTTCCCCTGAGAAGCCCTGACTTCTTGATTTAGAAAAACATACAAAAGTTCATGATTGAAGAACATTTTTTAAAAACTCCATTTTTGGAAGTTCTATATCAACCGTCATGGAACAAGTCGGTTTTAAAGGAAAATATATCTTTTTCTGTTTCAAGAATAAGAGAATCAGCGGGATGTGAGCGATAACATTTTGAACCACTGTAGCTGTGATTATTTGTGATGACGGCAAACTCAATTCTCTGTGGGTTAGCCAATTTGCCATGACGTTCTCACAACATCCTGATGGGCACTAACCTCGTGTAGGCCTCGTCCAAATCCGCCATGAATCGTGGAGAAAACACTTCTTTGTCGTCTTTCACCCCCATTCTTTCTTTCTCCTTTGCAGACAGAAGAATATCCTTGTGCCTTTTGATGATGCGTTTCTGATTCTCCGTCATGACGTACACGTAGCCGCGCCGCATGTTGGTCCAACTTCTCAGCACTTTCATTGCTCTGTGGAACAGTGGTTTTGATACAGTCAAACTCAGATGTTTGTAGGGGCGCCAGCATCTTTGGCTGTTTTAGCCTAAACTCAGATGTAATGAAATCGGGACAAGCCTAATGTCCTTGTTAAAATTGAGGTTTTGTTAGGTTTGGTGTGGTTACCAGTTTTACGTTAGCTGCAACACTGTAAGGTCATTTAAGAGACAAGCTACTTCGATCCTGCCTGTCAGGGCCAACCCGGGTAAAGAAGGAAACAATCCCAGCCGAACCCCCCCCCCCCCCGATCATCCGTGTTTGGGATCAAATTCAGGTCTTCCACTTGACAGGTGAAGAGCCTAACCATTACACCACAGCGTCGGTGAGGTCTTGATAGATCGGAAGTGCCTAGAGCTTATTGGGATTTGGCGCTACAGAAATTACCTTTACTATTATTTTTACTATTAAATGTTTTAACAAAGACCAAAAAGGACGGGAGTTTCGTTCCCTCTCGTTACTAACGTGCTTGCATCTGGGTTGCTTTGGTTCTGCTTCTCTTGAAACACTGATAGGTTACTTAAGACGCAGGTGACTTTACAAACATATAGAGCGTATATCATGTGCCATATAAATACAATACATAATTATCAATAAAAATTATCATTGTCTCACTAAACAAGTAGAATCTCACAAAAAATTTCGGAAAATCTCATAAACATTTCATTTTAGAGTTGGCAACTCTATAAATACTACATGTATAATATTTATCTTTCGATTATAGTCAGGCAACCTAACCATAAAACTAATGATACCACCTGAATCTTATCGACACGAATAATGATAATGATAATAGACCAAATTTATATATCAATTATGTGGACAGGAAAAGCTGTAAAACACAAAAAGCAGGAGAGGAAAAGCCGTACACAAAATTTACCCATGGGGATCAATAAAATCCTCATTTTCACTTTCAAAAGCTGAAAAAGACGTCATTCCGGTTTTAAAACAAACAACCCACTTCCCTGTCTTATCCGCCACTGACCTGTTCACATCGTATCCCTGGCAGAAAGAGACGGCAGCCACAATGCCTTTCTGGCGTTCTTGCGACTCGCCCAGGTACTTGACCACAATGTTGGCGCCCATGCTGAGACCGACCAGGATCAGGTGACACTTTGGGAACAGACGGTTCACTTCAGCCCGCACTGTGGCAAGCTCCTCCGTCCCGCCTGGAACGGGATGAGTGGGTTGAGGAAATTATATGTTTATATTATGTGTTTATAGTATGTGTTTAGATTATGTGTTTAGATTATGTGTTTAGATTATGTGTTTAGATTATGTGTTTAGATTATGTGTTTATACTGTTGGGGTTTTACGGCACTATCAACACTGTAAGGTTATTTCAGTGCCAGGAAAAAATAAAAACACTAAGATTGGTTTGGTTACCAGTTTTATGCCCCCTGCAACACTATAAAGTCATTTAAGAGACGGGCTACTTCGACCCTGCATATTAGTGCTGACCCTGGATGACAGGGAAAGTCCCAGCAGAAAAAAAACACAAATTGTCCCCGCTCGAGATCAAACTCGGGTCTTCTGCATGACAGGCGAAGAGCCTAAACATTACACGACTGTGCCGGTGTACACTAGGAAAGAAGGAGAAGAAGCAGACCAGACCAGAGAGGAGTCTCCATGTTTGATGTGACGTCACAGCAAAGTCACTTTATTGATGCAAATCAGAATTGGCTCAACACCCTTGCTGAAAAGAGGACTGCTGTCATGCAGAAAAGCCAAAACGAAAGTTGCGTACTGTGCAAGGCGTGCTTTGAGGACCAATTCCTTCTGTTTTATTTCATTTAAAGGCTTAAAAAGCCAAAGAAGTTGGCAATTGTGATGTTAATTTACTTTCATTAAAATCTCTGTGTAGTGAGGATTGTGTAGACATGTTCTTTCTTTTACCATCTTGGAGACAATACCTTTCAGCTCACTCTCATAACCGGCACTGCAGTGTTATGGTTAGGCTCTTTGCCTGTTGTGCAGGGGACCCGAGTTCGATCCTGATCATGTGCGATCTGCGTTTTTTTCTGCTGGGATATTTTTCCCTCTCAGCCCGGGTTGGCCCCAACAGGCAGTTTCAAAGTAGCCCGTCTCTTAAATGACCTTACAGTGTTGCAAGGGACGTAAAACTGGTAACCAAATCGAACTAATCACTCTCGTAGTTCCTAACAAGACAGATTACCCAGAGATTGAACATTAAAGACCGATGCTGTGGTGTAATGGTTAGGCTCTTCGCCTTGCATGCGAATGACCCTGGTTCGATCCCTGATCGCGGACGATCTGAGTTTTTCACTGCTGGGATTTTTCCCTCTCAGCCTGGGTTGAAGTAGCCCGTCTCTTAAATGACCTTACAGTGTTGCAGGGGACGTAAGTAAACAAACCAAATCGAACATATGAGTATGACGCCTACACAGCATGATCTTCGGGAGCCATAGGAGTTTGGCGTCATTATCAATGCCGGCTTGGGGCTTGAACAGGAAAGTTTTAGCATCACGGCAACGGTCTGTGTATTAATATGCATAATTTGTATAAATAATATTATACATAATTGTCATTAAATGTATGTATTATCGCTTGTATGAATTTAAATGTGTTTGTACACCAATGCAAAATTAATTTCCCCACGAGGACAAATAAACAGTAATAGATTAATAATAGATTGCATTTATATAGCGCATATCCCCGCTCGAAAGCAAGCTGTATGCGCTTTACAATCATTATTACCCCAGCAGACCAAGTCATTCAGAAACCTTCTC
>JAUKPP010279640.1:0-10737 GCA_032273245.1 Phyllaplysia taylori | reverse complement strand
GACAGGCAGGGTCGAAGTAGCCCGTCTCTTAAATGACCTTACAGTGTTGCAAGGGACGTAAAACTGGTAACCAACCAAACTCACTTAAGGTGATCAAATTTTTGTGTCCTCTGCAATGTCACTTTGAGCGGACTCAACTGTATTTTTTTGTTTAATCTCATATATAAACAAATCAGCGTAGATCATACTAAGAATCATGCATCCGGATAGAAGAGCTCTTTAAAATCTTAACGGAATTTTATAAAGTAGAACCCGCATAAGTCAATGTAGTAAACAAAGAATAAATTGGGAATTCTAAATCATGTCTACTTAAGCCGGATGTCAAGTTAACAGACGACGAGATATGCAGGTTCTACTGTACTCTATGAACAAAATTAATACAAGACAATATATTTGATATGAACAAAAGAACATCTTAAGTACATTGCGTGTAGGTGAGCACAAAAGTCAGGTGTCTGTGCCAATATGCATACTGACAAAGCTATCGACACAAACTGATTTGGTTTGGTTATTAGCATTAGTTATACATCCATGGCAACACTGAAAGGTCAGTTAACACTTTGTGGTCACTCCCCGACCTGGATTTGCCCATCCAGCCACTCGGCGCATAATAAGCCTGATCACGTTATAGCTGGCTGCGTGTGACCATACGAGTTCTTTGTTCTTCTGGCTGTGTGACTACAAAGTGTTAAGAGATGGACTACAGTTGAGCCTTCTGAAGCGACAACCTGTCTACAACGACCACTTTCTTTCTTGACATTTGCAGGTCCTCATAGACAGGTTTGACTGTACTTTTACACCGCCAGTCAGGGTCAACCTGGGCTGAGAGGTTCCAGCAGAAAGACACAGATGCTCACCCGCACAAGGGATGGAACTCGGGTCTTCTGCATGATAGTTTATTTGCTTGGGGTTTTACTGCTCCATAGACTAGGTAAGGTCATTTCGGATCTGATAAATGTAATTTATTACTGAGCTATGGCCTTTCATGTATGACTGGAGTCAGACAGCAGAAACAGAGAAATCTGAGCTTAAAGTTGAGAGCTCTCAAGAAAAAACAGAAGAGAGGTTGACCTGAAAGAGCACTACTAAAATAACAGGGTCAAAAGCAGTTTTTCAGCATGCATTTGGTTCAATACAGGTAGGGCATGTGTAGGAACAATGTTTTGAGGAGAACTAAAAATTGGCAACCGAGCTGAAAATTGACTTTGTTGGCCTGTATCTCCTTCTCCCCAGATTTCCCTTGTAGCCACACAATTGTCTTCTCTTGATTAAAATACATGGAGTAAAGGTATAATGTTTCGGTATTACACTTTGACATAACGCCTCTTTATGTTATGTCGAGGACATATAATTGACATATAAATTAGGGACTCGCAGAAGTGTACTTCGACAATTATGATTAAAGGCTACAATTTCTATGCATGTGTGTATGTTATCAATTCAAGATCTATGACAAGGTGCAAAAACATAGAATTAGTCATTCATACCAGAGTAGTCACTCAGGCAAATACATGTAATACAGATACTCACCAATTTATTATTATACACATAAAACAACAAAAACACATTACTCCACAGTACCCATTACTTTCATTTTACCAACAGGTGAATTATTTTAATTGTAAGAATACTCCAATAAAGTTGGACTTTACTGATGACTGTTTATTTAAGAGTGAGTTTCTGGAAATGAAAAAAAAAAGTTACGAACTGTTCCTCTTTGTTTTCTGTGTAATGAGACCCCAGAAGTATGGGTATAGATCATACTGTGTTTCTCTTTCCGTTCTTAAACTTAAAGACATCTTTTTTTTAATGCACAGAATCATGATGGAAGCCAAACTGGGGTTTTCGATTACAAAAGAAGTGAAAACCAGAATCTTTCATCTCAGGTCTCTCAAAAACATATATGAGACAGGCCTGTCACAACTTTGCTTCGAGTCCCGAGCCCCTTTATTTTGGAAAGAGCTGCAATCTCACAGTGGTGCTACATGTCTGACCAACATTTCCTTAAGACTGATCTCTAAGCAATGTCACTCCTCTTCAATTAATATATCAACACATCTTGCTAAACACACCCTCCCTATATCTATCAACCTTCCCAGAAAAGCCAGAATTATCCTGGAATTTTATGAAAATCCTGGGTTCCTGCAAAAGACACCAAGATCCTGGTTTTGGATCTTACAATTAGCAAAAAAGAACTTAAAAAAAAAAGAACTAACCAAAGACAAACTTCCCATGCATCTTACAACTGGTGAGAGCAATTCTTAATCAATGCTCAAGAACATCGTTGTTTTTTTTACTACCCCTCTAAGTCAAACCTCCGGGTCCGAAAATTTCTAGCTAGATGTATAATCCTAAAAACTTTCTAGCTTTGTGGTTTGGCAATTTTTGACACTTAAATATATCCTTAAAAGTCATAATCCTGAATGCAATGAAGCTTTCTGCGGAAAAGGTCTGAATGCTGATTTTTGGAATTATTGATTTTATTACACAATCCAATTCTGGAATGTCTATAACCTAGAGGGTTTTTTTCAAAATCATCTAAAAAAAAACTTCATTAGTTTCAAGATACAGTGAAACTTGGATATGCAGGGCGTTTTGTTTTTTATTGATAGATTCTAAACTGAATAGCTTGAAAACGGTAAAAGATAAAAGTAAACTTTTTTGCATATCATTCACTGTCCATTCAAGTTTTGTCTGGGATACTTAATAACATTATGTTAATAGAGAAAGCCTTTTAAAAAGTAGTTAGCGGACAAGGCCCTCTTTACGATATGGCATCAAAAGAGTGTGCTGGTATACCAGAGAGAAGGACTGCTAAATTAATTCTTATGTGGATGTCTGCACTTTATGCAAGAGAAAACTTTATCTCAAAGAAACAGTAAGGGTTCGCAAGAAAGGGGCGGAGGGTATCAACAGTGTAAGTGCTGAAAGAGTTGAAGAAGGGGAATTGGTACATAAAACATGTCGTATGAACCACATAAATAAAGACATTTCTGTGGGCCAGGTGAGGAGCTAAAGAGAGGCAATTATGTTTCCATGGAACAGTTTGACAATTGAAAGCATTGCCTTTTCTGTGACATTCAAGTAAAGGAAAAACAACGGAAGCATAAAGCTTTTGAACCCTTGAGAGTTGGCTATATAAAGAGCAAATCGTTTGTAGACACGCTACTGGTCCATTGCAAGACACAAAATGATGAATGGGCCGCCGCTGATCAAACCCACACTGAAGATTTAATGTGTAATTTGTATGCTGCTGGTTGCGTTTATCACAAAGAATGCAATGTCAATTTTCTAACAATGGGAGATATCCCTCACTGTTTCAGGTCAGATACTCTTAGCAAAAAGAAGAAAACTGGACGACCTATAAATTCTGAACAACAGGAGGCACATGAAACGGTTTGCAATTTTCTTGAGGAAAATGACAAAGAACAGCTGACTATCACTGACTAGGTGGGGAAAATGGAAGAGTATCTCAGCGACTGCCCATCGCAAGTATATAGGTGCCAGTATTTGAAAACGAAGCTATTGAAACGTAATTGGGGGGGGGGGGCTATTCATTTCAGAAGAAAGTGGGCTACCCAACATTGTTACTTTTAGGGAGAAAGTATGCCAGATCCTAAGGGATCACTACAATTCACCACAAGGAGGCGACGAAGAAAAGCAAAAACGAGTTATTCTGAAGACCCCAGCAAAGCTGCTGAAAAGTGATTAAGACAACTGTTGTCCCCATGGAGACACACATCCATCATCAGCTGACTTGAGCCTTTCCTCTTCATTGGAATATGTACCTCCAAGCTTGCGATACTTCCTTTGGCTTCTATTTGTGGAGAATGATTGCCAGCATTGGGCAAGCAATCATGCAAGCAGTCCGTACCGGAGCTACAATAGCACCATTGCAACTCGGTCTAGCTGCAGGGATGCATCACTTGTACAGATCCCCATTTTTAATAAGATACTCTTTCTAGTCTGGGCTTTGCTTCATCCTACTCAGAAGTACAAAGATTTGAAATTAATGCAGCCTGTTCAGTTGCCCCTGATGTGTTTGAGGGTGATATAGAGCATGGCAAAACTTTACTTTTCGATGGAGACAATGTTGATCACAACATTGTCACACTTGATGGAAAAGGCACTTTTCATGGTATGGACACGATAGCTGCTATCACACCAGGAAAACAGTCTAGCCACACCATACAGAGAAGGACATTGAAGGACATGAAGCTTAGTGAGTTGACAAAAGTTGACATAATTGACTATCGTTATGCAAAACAGATCAGTAGTACTGGGAAACTTCAGCTACTGGAAATTATGTCAAGCTTCAATCGCAAAGTTGATATATTATGGGAAATGAGTTTTCACTTCACCTGAAGTGTACCCAGTTGGCAAAGCATGATGCATCTACTTCACAAAGAGTGTCATCATCCAAGGGCCACTTTTCTGGAAAGCCTCTGAAATAGTGAATAGTGTACCTGATAAAAACCCAGTCAGTCATGTCGTGCTTTTGCTTGGGATCTTCCACACGTTCATGAATTTATTGGGGCCCTTTGGAACCCTGATGGGGTGGAGCGGACTTACAGAGATCCTAGAAGCTGTCTATGGGGAAATGCAGTTTTGCACATGATGACTGGAAAAGCTATACAACGAGCATTCCTTCGACATCTGAGTCATCAGGTTGTAGCTCTGATCCTTGAGTCCAACCCCGAGTTTCAAGTTCAACTGAGTGAGCTTGAAAGTCTTCACACTTGTCTAGAGTCTCAAGAAACTGATGTGTACTCTGTGTTGCAGGCAGACTGTATCCGCATCAAAAAAGGACAATGCTTTCAGAAAGCTCCGAAACCAGTAAATTATGGATTAACTATCATTACATGGTGAAAATTGCAAGGGCACTAGTTGCGTCTGATCGGATGGGATCGTGGGAGCTGCATCTTCAAGCAATAGCAGCTTGTTTGTCTATTTGTGCAGCTTCAGGCCATTTCAATTATCTGAAGTCAGCTCGGTTTTATCTTGAAAAGATGCTGTTGGAACAGGAAAACACTGAAGTCCACCAAAAGTTCCTGGCTGGGCCTCATGCAATCAGACGGAGTGACCAGTACTGGGCAGGTCTTGGCTCTGACCTTGTGATCGAACAGACATTAATGCGGTCACTGAAAAATCAAGGAGGACTGACTCAAGGAGGTGGATGTCAGAAAATCAAAGAGACGTTTGGACAATGGCATCCACTGTGCTGTCGTGCTACAACTTTGCCATGCATGAGTTGACTGCAAATATTTACAGGACATGCGAACAGCACAAAGAAGCATCAAAATTTAGGGTGAGTCAGGATCAAATGAAATGCAAAAAAATTGCGCCTTTCGCAGACAACACGTCATTGTGCAACATCATCACAGGCGTGACTGTGAGTGAGGATGTCTATGTCCATGAATTATTCTCTGTTGGAAATAACATTGTTAAGAAGATGGAAAACCTTCCTGTTCTTTCTTATTTCCACAAAAGATGTTCAAAAGTTAAAACACTTGCATTTACAAGGAAATCAAAGTTTCAGAAGACTACACTGTCGATCCTTCATTTCTGTTCCAGCGATTCCTCGTTGTATCGCAGACAGATGACCTTCACATTGAATAAGTTATGAGCTATGACCATGTCCTATGACCCTATTTGAGGCTTTAGCAGAAGCTTTGAAAATTTATGCAGACGGCAGGTCTGACTGTGCTGTCACACAGACTGTTCCAAGAGAAGATCAGCATGTTCTTGTTGGGGGGTCTCTTCTCCATTGATGAAAATGGAAAGAGGGGAGGAGCACCTACAGCTCAATTGCTGAGGAGTACCCACTATTCACAATCAAGCATTATGGCAACACCACAGTGGTCTTCAATGGATATGAGGCCGGGCCCAGGACAAAAGACTGAGCCCATCAGTGTCGAAGCAAATGCAAGAATGCCAGAACAGAATCAACATTGTTGGAAGAAAAGAGAGGTTCTTGGCAAACGCAGGAAACAAGAGTACACTGATCCATATGGTCATGGAGCTTCTGGAAAAGAAAGGGGTTGAAGTGATTCAAACAAAAGGAGATGCTGATGTGGAAATCGCAAAAGCAGCTGTCTCAGAGGCTAGCTTGAAGCCAACAGCCCTCATTGCTGAAGATACAGATCTCCTTCCTCTGCTGCTTTTCTACACTGAGGAAACGACATGTATTGATCTATACTTGTACTCTTGACAAGTCACAATCAAATGTCTTTGATATTAAGGTCCTTAAAGGGATGCTTGGGGATGCAGTGTGCGAGGACATTTTGTTCCTTCATGCCTTCACTGGATGTGATACAGCCTCCAGAATCTCCGGCATTGGTAAAAAAAACCCCAGGGATATTCAGATTTCTTGACAAAGAAAAAACTCAGTAACTGTGCCAGGGTATTCTGCTCCCCACAGCAAACCCAAGATATAGTGGAAACCACAGGCAACAGAGAAATGGCGCTTTTATTCAAATCTAAAGGCAGTGATTCATTGGAGAAAATCCTATTCAAAATGTTCTGAGGCTTCCTCCAAAATCATAATCTTGTAAGTTTCACTCTTTGAGGACTTATCTACAGGTGATGGAATGGATGGGTCTTGGTGGTGACTTGGTCCCAACAGAGTGGGGGTGGAGGCTAGAGGGTGGGAAACTCATGTCATGCCAGTAATGATGGACAAGTCCTGCATCTGAGGTCTTGTTACAGATGGTCCATTGCAGTTGCACAGCAGGATGCAAAACTCTTAGGTGCAGCTGCAGAAAACGTGGATTGGATTGCACCAACACATGCAGGCATTGCCATGAGGGCAACTGTGACAATTGGAACCATGAATCGGTTCCTGAAGAAGATGAAGAAGATTATGGAGACCTGCTTTGCGAAGAGTAAAATATGAAACGCTACAGTTGAATATTACAATCATGTGAACTATGTCTTAGTTTATACATGTACGCCTATATCAGCTCATCTTCTTTCAAATGTGTTGATAAATTGTATATTAGATGTAAAACAAATTAGAAAATATATTAAGAAAGTATAGAGAAAGGCAGGGTGTTTAGGAGAGAGCGAGAGAGAGGGTGGGGCCGAGAGATAAAGAGAAAATGAGAAACAGAGATAGAGACCCATTAAACGCACTTCTAAAACTAGCCAATTTTGGAATTTTAAAAAACTTTTCTGTTACAAGCTTCTTTCAAATACTTTCTTTGATGAAAATGCACCACTTGTTAAAATTTGGTGAAAACGGGAAGCAAATGACTGGACTAGTGGGCAAATAAAGAGTTTTTTACTATGAAAAGTCCGCCATATTAGATTGTCGCGTGATTTTTCACATCCGATCGCCAACTTTGTCCAACTTTTGATATGTTGTTTAGGACACCTGAAAGTACCAGAAATTGCAAAAATCTAAAAATTTGTATTTTTTTTTTAGGTGTATCGGTATATTGATCCGCCTCATAGGTCCAGTCTATCGGCACCATGCACACACAAAGCATGATGGAGGTGGGAACATTTTGTGTTTTGCTAAGAGTACATGTACTGTCACTCAGGACAGACTCTTTCCCATACATGCGCAGTCCCTGCGATAATAACACCAATGGCACCACCCACACAATGAGCTTAAGTAGACCATTACATCAAGTACTGTCAAGATTGAATGAATGCTATTATGCCTTCGTCACGTGGGCCTGTGTTTTCTCAGTGGAGTGCTTATAACAAGTTTTGTGTCTTAAGATGCCACTTGAATAGTTCGGTTAGAACCTTGTTATCTCATTATAACCGTGGTTGTGAGACTCGGATCTCGTTATATCCGAAATATTTCAACAACGACATGGAAGGAAAAAAACGGGGATCTTTAAATTCCCTTGTTATCGAGGTCTCATTATATCCAAGTTTCACTGTATTACAAGTTTTGTAATGATTCTCACCCTGGATGTGAAAATAAAGTTTAAGAAAAACACATTTGAAGTTTTAACTTTGTTTCTATTTTATCATAAACATAGCCTTTAAAATGGTCTGAAAAGCATATTTACAGCAATCCGATCGATAAAATATTTAATAAATTGCTAAATCACATAATTATGTAAATGCAGCTTTTTTAGATGAAACAAAATCAGCAAAAATAATGACATTTGGACAGTTTTAGGTTACATCTTAGCTTGGGTCTGTGTGACATCTGGTCTCTTTTCACACATATGGTGGGTACTAAAATGCAAATGTATGGGTTGCACATAAAAATTCTCAGAACACCTTAGGTGCAAAATAATGCTATCAATTCACATGAAAATAAAACAATAGTTGTTACAATCTGACTACACTTAAAAAGTCAACAACGTCAGTGAGGAAAGAGATGTTCAATGTACCTCTTCTAAGCACATGAATAAAGCACCCCGTAAGGTCATAGTCCAGACCACGTGTCTAAGTAAGGCAATTTTAATGTACAGTAAAACCTCGTTATATAGCCAACCATGGGACCATTAGAAAGCTGGCGTTATAGAGAGAATGGTGGTACCATGTTAGCAGGACAAGGGAGGCTATACACAATCAAACAACATGATGAGCTAATTTAAAAATTGGAGTGCCAAGAAGGCAAGGCTATTACTATTGCCAGTGTGTCACGCACCTGTCTGCGTGGCCGCAGAGATGCGGTAGGAGAAGGGGAGCTTATTGTGTACTTTGCTAAGTGAGGCATAAGTGAGAGTGAGAGTGGGTTTTGTATTACGACAATGGTTTTGAACTGGCAGTTATAACAGGCAATATTTACTATGTTTACTTAAAATATGTACCCCATGAAGCACTGGCGGGAGGCCATATACAAATTTTTTTCACTGCTTTTTTATACTAATTACTAGTGTAAATCCCCGTTCGTTGCACGGGTACGGTAGTAGTAGTAGATTAGATACTATTTACTTTGTTGCTATTATAATAATGGTAGGCCATCCGACGTATCCTTCTCTCTGTCGATCTTTCCAGTATACTTCTCTTAGACACTGTTGGAACCCACGCTTGGAACTTCTCCCAACCCCCTAGAACCTCCGACCCAGGATTGCAACTTTTCTGATTTTTCAGAAACTGACTCATAGGCACTTGATCTGAAAGCCGCTTTCATAGTGAAAGTATGGAGAAGTTAAAAACATAGCGTTGAGAACGAACTTTTTATATAAAAAATAACATCATGCAAACGCTGCTTTCTTTTACTGATTACGCCAGCAAAGCACACAGATGACATTGAGACGAATTTTTAAAGCCCTAAATAGTCGAAATCCGGTCAGTAATAAACCCCAGGTTTTTTTTATATTAGAAACAGTAAGCAAACTGTACCGCAGCGAAAACCAGGCTGTATGCGGGAATGGCGGTACAGCAGGGGGCGGTATGACGAGGTTTCACTGTACCTGCCCTGCACACCCAGTGCGACTACTGAACATTTATTTCCAAACTGTACATATGACTTCTTTGTTTGCTGCCTGTCATTTGGTCAATCATAAAGCTAAGGACACAATGGACAACAATCACTTAAACTATCAGGCATGTGATACAATATTGAGTCCTTTTTGATAAAATCCATACCATTACTTGATATAAATGGTCTCTGCCTGGAAGCCAACATTTTAAGTAAGAAGTAGGATTAGGTAGGCCTTCTCAGGTGAGCATAAGATGACAAATATGTTTGCCATTACTACTGTATACAAAAGAGAAGAAGCTAACATAATATACAGTCGAGCACAGATTTATCGAAAACAAAATACTAGAATTCACGGATAGCTCAAACAATATGCCATTCCATGAATACATTGAAAGTACAGGTTCCAAGGTAGATCAGGCTCATCATAATGTCGCAGGCTCTCAGTCAAAGAGACATTGGAAAAATCTCTTGTTTAAATGATTAGTTAACAGTACAAATTACAATAGACTTAGTTTCTTTGGGTTGGAGCTAGACTTGATACAAATTTGGTCAGCTTCCTATCTACCCGCATAACAAAGAGGAAAGCTAACATGACACAAAGAGATGTGGTCACAAAGAGAGCTCCTTCATACACCAAACGAGGAGCAAAGATTTTCCACACCATCAAGTGTCTGCGGTGAAGAGCTGCTGCACAGGCTGCCGATAAGAGCTGTGAGGATGAAAGAAAAAAATATGTAGCACTCGCAGTTCAAACAGGATGAAAAACGCATAAAATACCATAGATATTTAAAAAGCTTCATCAGAAAACACGTTATATGCAAAAAAATGAAAAACTCAATGTAAGTTTTGAAAACTAAATATGATAAAGAATGATTGGCTCATAAAATAAATACAAAGTGCTTTTTTTTCTCTTAAAATTATAACATCAACACAGAATTTTCCTTCCCACACATCGCTAAATAAAAACAGTATATATTGCATTTCTCTGAGTTTCTTCCCTTGAGTCGTGACCCGTTTTGTGATGAAGCTCTTCATTTTTTCTAAAAATTTATTCAACATGGGTTACAAAAAAAACCCAGGTAACTCAATGACAATTTCAGTTTTAATGTGTCAGTTCAGACTTGTGAATATTTTAACTTATGGAGCATGAGGTGCTCAGTCCCTGATAGCGAGGAAGAAAACCTTTGAAAAATTTAAATCACAATACCAATCAATATCAAATAATAAGGAATGAAGACTAAAGGAAGTGTTGATCATTACCCCAATACAGTCGAACCTGTCCAAGACGGAATCGAAAGGGAGTCAAATAAAGTTTCCGTCTTCCGAAGGTTCCGTCTTGG
>JAUKPP010279629.1:7500-10738 GCA_032273245.1 Phyllaplysia taylori | reverse complement strand
CCCCCCCCCCCCCCCCGAGCATACATGATCCAGACTGAGTAGGGATTGACAAATGGTATTCGCTTCACATCCATGACGACAGAAAGCAAGGAATAACGTATTAGGGTATTAGAAATGAGAAAACGGTTCTGTGCATTCAACAAAAATGAGTCACCCCGTTGGCGTCCCTAACTTCTCTCCGTCTACCTCTCTTTATTCAGCATCTCCGCACTTTTTTTCTCCTCTCTGACCACATTTTTTCTTTATTCTCTTCTTCTGTTTGACGTTCTTAAAACAAACAAACAATGTAGTTTCCAGTCGACATACAGTTTGAAACGTTCCCTTTTTCTCTTTCTCTCCTTAATCTTATTGCCTTTTCCGTATTAATCTTCTGAAAAGTAATCTGCGGACTCAAAACATTTCGCGTCTCCTGCTTTTCTTCATTTGATTTTTCCGAGCACGTTTGATTTTTATCTTATTTTCTTCTATAATGATT
Source organism: Phyllaplysia taylori (assembly GCA_032273245.1). Taxonomy (NCBI): domain Eukaryota; kingdom Metazoa; phylum Mollusca; class Gastropoda; order Aplysiida; family Aplysiidae; genus Phyllaplysia; species Phyllaplysia taylori. The sequence continues at coordinate 10,263 of JAUKPP010279629.1, read as the reverse complement.
ATTGGTGTCATTGACGATTTGATAAAGATTGAGGAAACGTTGGGATTCTCGTGCACTGTGAAGCAGATGGGTGTTGTCGTCAGTTATTTGCCTATCCTGACGAAAGACGACTGGCCGTCCCTGGAACCTCGCCTGTAGCCCATCCTGCGGCCTTGTGTAGGCTCAACCATGACGTCAGAGTTTTTGCCGATCCGGACGAAGGCGGAGGAAGGGATTTTCCCGATTCTCACGAAGGCGTGCGCTCTGCTGGCTACATTAATCGGCTTGTCGTCTTCAAAGAGAACGCCGTCTTTCAGGTTTTCTTGAGACGAGGATGACGATGAAGACGACGATGATGGTAGAGAGGAAAGAGGAGAAGACAAGGAGGCCGGACCAGAAGGATCGCTGGGTTCTGACAAGGCTTTACCAATGCGGACAAAACTGGACGCTCTCTTGTCGGCTGCTGAAACGCCTGAGTCATCACTTTTATCGTCAGCTCCGTCTTTCCCAATCCTGACAAAGCTGGGCGCCCGTTTCTCCGACTCTTCGTCAATCGGACCGAGGCCAGACTTGCCGATTCTGACAAAGCTTGACGCTCTCTTGTCCTCCTCGCTTCCAGATTTGCCGATGCGCACGAAGCTCGATGCTCGTTTGAGAAGATCTTGGTCGTTAAAGTCTGAGGCGCCGAGATCGTCATAGCCAAGCGAGCTTCCGAGGTCATAGCCCAGGTTTTTCCCGATACGGACAAAGCTGTTGGTTCTCTTGTCCGGGTAGCCGACGTTATCGGGGATCTCATCTTTTCCGATCCGGACAAAACTGGACGGGTTGCGTCCGATACGCACGAAGCTAGACGGGTTTCTGCCGATCCTCACGAAGTTGGCTGGGCCTTTGCCGATTCGGACAAAATGAGACGCGCGTTTGATGGCATCTTGAAGTGACGAGAGTTGGTCTGCCGGGCTCTTCCCGATCCTCACAAAGCTTGATGCTCGCTTATCATCCTCATCGTAAAGATTATCGGCTTTCCCGATGCGGACAAAACTTGACGGCTTCTTGCCAATTCTGACAAATTGTGATTCTCGCTTGTCAAAATCCTGCTCGTTCCCAAACATGCGGTTGTAGTGCTCATCTACGTAGCCCTCGTCAGAGTCAGACATCCTGCCAATTCGGATGAATCTATGTAGGGGCATGTTGTATCCACGGCCAATCCTGACAAAGCTTGAGGCTTTCTTGTCGAGCTCCCCGGCGTAAGGGTCTTGGACTGGGAGATAAGCCTGGGGATCTGCTTCATCCGCCTCCATCGGACCTCCCTCCCCTCCGAGATCCTTGCCGATTCTAACAAAGCTGCTGGGTCGCCCAATACGCACGAAGCTGCTCGCTCTTCTCTCTCTAGACTCAGCGGCGTCCTTGACCTCATCCGCGGCCTTGACTTTATCGCTGTCTTCGGCGGCCATTACGGCGGAGAAACACGATAGATAAGCGATGATACAAAGTAAGAGAGGTCCGGCTAGTACAACTCTCGGGACACATGCTCTGCTGGGGGACATCTTGATCTGGTAGAGGTTCACTTGAGACTTGGGTGAGGAACTCTTGTCTAAATACGTGGGCAGAACCTGTGTGGAAGAAAGAGAAAAGGGAGAGTGTTATTGGTTTGGCACTAAGTGATTTCAAACCCTTGATCTCGAGAGTTAAGGCAAGAGGTTGACGTTGAACTGAAGAGGTACGTGTATATTGAAATTTCTTGAAGCATTCGCTTGCGTACATGACAATATTATTTATTTATTTGGACATAATAATATCGATAATGATAGTGCTGGTGCTAACAATACTGACAATAATGACAATGACAATGACAATAGCAATGTTTATTATCCCCCAGGGAGACATTTGTTTTCGTCGATGGAAGATAAAGAACGTCAACACATTGCCAAGCACACGCTCATACTTATAACTAGAAAGGACTTACACAGATTCACCACGGGAAAAACAAAAATATTTATAATAACCATTGAAAATTAAAAACTTAAATGAACTGCAGACAAAAGTAAGAGAAAACGAAAGAATGAAAGGAGATTTATGTGAGAATAGGAAAAAAGAGAGAGAGAAAAATTACTGTGGAATTGAAAGAAAGTTGAGGGAAATACATGAATAGAACAGGATAATAAATCATGGGATTGTGAAGGAAAAAGAAAGAAAAAAGGAGGGGGAAATGAAGGAAAGCAAGAGGAGCCAATGGAAATAAAGAGAGGCACAGAGAGAATGAAAACAAAACAAAATACCCGTGAAATCTAAACAAAAACACAGGCAAGGGCTGAAAAAAGAGACAGTAAACGAGGTCCCAGATATAGAAAAGGCAAACAATATTTTAGTCAATTTCAGAAATGGCGGAAGATGAGCTTTTGTTTGCGTTCTTTCACTGATCCAATCAGCGGACAATTTGACTGATGCCCTCCAGAATGGTTAGTTCGTTTGAAAATAGTTGTTTATTAAGGCACCAGCTTCTTTGGCTGTTTTAGCCAAACGGCTTGCGTTTTTAGCTATAATGGCTTGCATCACGAACGGAGCATTTATGTTTCATTAGACTTAGGTCTAGCCATCCTGCTTCTAACCACCCCCTGCCCCCTGGGCTAACGGGGAATCTGCAGCATTATATTATTCCTGGGATCAGGAAAACACTAATCTCATTACTTTCGATTGCCGTCGTCGTCCTAATCGTCGTAGTTGTTATTGTTGATATTATTATGGATCTGGTTTTTTTTTTATGGAGTTAGAAGGCCAGGCAAATTT
>JAUKPP010279629.1:0-5000 GCA_032273245.1 Phyllaplysia taylori | reverse complement strand
TGCGGGGAATCCGAGTTTCATGGCTCCGACCCCCGCACTATCAGAATCGGACGTAAAGTTCGGAGGTCCCGCCTTGTAAATGACCTTGTAGGGTTGCATGGGTGCTAAACTAAAACCAAACCAAACTAATCGGTGGTTCTACGAATCAAAAACGTCTTCACCCGTGTTTATTTGTTTGTATCAAGTTTTACGGCTCCACCGACATTATAAAATCTTTTAGGCACCGGTGTGGTAACATTAAGTGTAGAGTTTCATGCATACCGTCACTGATCCTCTACTTTCCGTCCACGGAGGTGTTTATAACTGATTACAGCTGCGTCCACAATGCGTAAGTTCATTACTATTTCACAAGTTGACGCAATGGCCATCTGTCATACTTTATCAGGATTATATTCAGCGCTCCCTGATTGGCTGAAATCACACAGGGGATGAATGAATCACGAACGAGCACATGATCATATTATTGAGGTTTGTTTTATTTGGTTTTACGTCACTAACTTTAAGCAAAAAAAATTGTTTTACGTCAATTCTAACACTGTAATTTGATTTCAGAGACGAGTTATTCCGACCCTGCCTGTCAGGGCCAACCCGGGCTGAGATGGACGAATTCCAGAAGAAAAAACTCAGTTGCTTGTCTCCACGTGGGATCGAACTCTGGTCTTCCATATGATAGGCGAAGAGCCTAACCATTACACCACAGACGCCGGTGGACATGATATGCACAGGCAAACATAATAGGAGAAAAGAAAAGCATACACAAATTGATACATACAGACACAAACCCAATTATAACCGCGCACGCTCACACATAAATGCAACGATAAAAAAAATGAGGCACGCTTCCATCATTCCTATAAACATACTATGTACACACAAAGATAGAAAGAGAGAGAGAGAAAGATAAGAAGAAAGAGACAAAAGGGAGACGGAGAGAAAAAAAGAGAGAGAAAGAGAGGGAGAGAGGGAGGGAAAGAAAGGGAAAAGAAGAGAAAGAGAGACGAATAATGATATTAATTTACACTCTTTGCCCATTTTGTTTTGACAAAGTAATGATGCATTCCTTGTGTGTAATAAAGATTTCTTTTTTAAGCGTTTCTTGCAGCTCTGTAAGGTTATAAAAAAGACACTCTACTCCTACCAATCCGAAAAGGACGTTGCCAGAAAAAAAAACGCAGATCGTCCACACGTGGGATCGAACACTGATCTGCCTCGTGATAGACGAAAAGCCTAACCACTACACCATAGACGCCAGCTCTTCTTCTGTGCAATCGCTCTATTTTTGTAGTGCTCTATAGTTCATCCTTACGCTGTCTTTGGTGTAATGGTTACGCTCTTAGCCAATAATGCGGGAGAACCGAGTTCAATCCCTTTCTGTCGATCTCGTTTTTCTGCTGGGATTCATCGCTCTCAGCGTGGGTTGGCCCTGACAGGCAGGGCCGAAGTAACCCACCTCTTAAACAACAACAGTGTTGGGAAGCATCACGTAAAACTGGTAACCAAATCAAACCAAACCTCACGCTGTCGCAACGAGCGATCAGGTATTTTATGCCTGCCTCGCATTGACAAGCATGAGAAAATTTAAAGAGCTAGCATGACCAACGCATTAGCTTCCCAGGATCACGGCTGTAAAAAATGGCTTCAATCCTCCTTTGGACAATTAAAATGGGCCTTTGCTTAACGCTCCAGGCGGTTGACAAAATCGTTCGTAACGAACGCTGCAGAAAAATTGTGTAAAATAATCAAGCTGCCTGGAAGCAAAGCAAAGATCAGGAGAGAGATATTTTGCGTAACGAGAGCAGATTTCAACCAACAATAAAAAAAAAGATGTTATCAGACAGTAGTGAAAATAATTCATTGTTGGAAAACAATTGGAACGTGAATGCCAGAGCGTCTTTCTAGTTAGGAAAGAATACTGTTACATGATGGTGAAAAGGAATGGAAAGTTGTGTAAGACCGGAAACGGGTAAAATTGAAAGACGACGGAATTTTTATCCCCCCCCCCCCCCTTTCCCCGCTATTATGCAACACGAAATCACATGTAACTGTGCATGCTTTCAACTTCCTTGACAATGACAACTTTTCCACAACATTCAGGATTGGAAGCTCAGACAAATGCCCATGCGGAACTGACAGCGAATCCAGAGATAACGGTCTACACAATGTCCTGGCATGAAGCAAGTAGAAGGAAGTTCTGGCCTACCCCTAGACAACCATTTTGCTCTGGAGCTCTTTGGGAAACTCGAGGACCCGCGGGAACAGCAGGTTTCGCTATAGAGAAAACTGAATATAACAAATTATAAGCAGAGAGAGAGAGAGAGAGAGATAAATAGAGGAGAGAGAGAGAGAGAGAGAGAGAGAGAGAGAGAGAGGGAGACAGAGAGAGATGGGAAGGGAAAGGCGCGTCATAAGTAGAATGGGATGAGAGTCAATAAGTCGAGAGACAGAGAGATAGAGAGCTAGAGGGATAGAAAGAGATTTAGTGCGAGAGAAGCGGGTGGGGAGGCACGTCATAAGGATAACTGAATAAAACAAATTATAAGAAAAGAGAGAGAGAGATAAAGAGAGAAGAGAGAGAGAGAGAGAGATAAAGAGGAGAGAGAGAGAGAGAGAGAGAGAGAGAGAGAGAGAGAGAAAAGTACGATTGCTCTGATTTGCCATGACGTAACGGTTCCGCTGCGCCCAGTAAGAGACCCGATCCAGTTATATTATGGCCACAGTCAGGATTTGACGTCGCGGATGATCTCATTTGGCCACGGATTACCCTCTTTTGGGCTGTTTGGCTGAATTTTTCACGGCCCTTACAACACTATAAGGGCAGTTGAAAGACAAAGACTATACATTATACGTCCATCTCCGATAGGACGGCGGATGCAGAGTGACGCGGAGAGATAGACAGGTGATAGATCGGTAAAGAGAGAGAGACAGAGAGAGAGAGTGAGAGAGTGAGAGAGAGAGAGAGAGAGATAGACAGAGAGAGAGAGTGAGAGAGAGAGAGATAGACAGAGAGAGAGAGAGAGAGAGAGAGAGAGAGAGAGAGAGAGAGAGGAGTTAATTATGTTTAGATTTAGAAATTTCCTCTGTAAAAATAATGACCCTTTGTTACTATCCGCCTCCTCTTAAAATCATTAAACTTCACGTGTTATTTACTCATTGTGATATAAAAAAAACACCTGTTAAACAACACTCGGCCAGTTATCTACGATCTTGTTTCTCCAATTGAAGGTGGTTTTTATTTAGCTGCAGACGAAATAAGTCTGTGGCCAGAACGTGGCTGTTCTAATTATCAATCCTACATGATATAGATATTCGAACGTGAGATATAATAGGCCTACTGTATGTCTCAAGAATAATTTCACTTGTTAAATGTAATACGCTAGAAGACGGCTAGACAATTTTTCTTTTTAAAAAAATAATTAGAAAAAGACCCAACGAACAAATAAGTTATCCTTTGGAGATTCGTTTGGTGACATTTTCCATGAGATGCTCAAATAAACGAACAACAAGCTTTAGAAGCGATCAATGTGATAGCACCTGTTTTAGAATAATAGTTAAAAAAAATACATTCTTTATAGAATAAACAAAATTTCAAATAAATAGATAAATAGAATTAAAAGTAAGGTTTTTTTATACACCTGTGTCCTGATGTTTGTAGTGTCTGATGCTGTCTATCTATAATGATAAATGAACAAATTCGTGTGGGCGAACAAATAACCCTACAGTTAAGGAATAAATGACGGGGGAATCTTAACAACAGGATAAACAAATCAAGAAAAGAAATTTGCTTATCTCAACAACAAAAATTAGCTAAATAGATCAACGCTTTTCAAAATAATAAAAATGGGCAATAGAACCGATATGTTAAAAAAAGCAAACTAATGCGTCAATCCCTAATAAATGGGGTTTTTCCCCCGTCAGATATCCTGCTATATGTTGTGCATGACGCTGCCTAACTATAATGAATGGATTGATGTTCTGGTGGGCCAACATAAATAGGCCTACAGTTGAGGAGTGAATGGGCAGGGAATCTCAAGAAGGAAAAAAACAGATCAAGAAAACAAAGATGCTTATATCAAATAAAAAAGTAAGTAAAATACATTAAGACTTTCAAAACAATAAGAACAGGTAATACACTGGTACGTTAAAAGAGTAGACTAAGACTCATTCATTTTTTGGTCGCCTGTCCCCATATTTGTTTTGTCTGATGCTGCCTATCTATAATGAATGGATTGATAAATATATTTTCTGGTGGGCAAGCAAATAAATAGGCCCGCAGTTGAGGAGTAAATGAAAGGGGAATCTTAATATAGAATAAATAATCCAAGAAAAGAGAACGGCTGATCTCCAATTAAAAAGTAAGTAAAATAAATCAACGCTTTCAAAATAATAAAAAACTGGTAATAGAACAGATAGGTTAAAATAGTAACTAATGTGTCATTCCATAACAATTGGATTTTTTGGGGGTGGCGTGTCCTCATATTTGTGGTGTCTGATGTTGCCTATCTCTAGTGAATGGATTGATCAATGGATAATAAATGTTCTTGTGGGCCAATATAATGGGCTTACAATTGAGGAGTGAACGATCGAGAAATCTCAACAAGAAAATGAATAAATAAATAAAAAAAAGAAAGGACAAATCTGATCTCAAGTACAAAAGTAAGAAAAATACATTAATACTTTCGTCTTTCAAAATGATAAGAATGGGAAATAGTACCGGTACTTTAAAAAATGTCATTCGATGATAAATAGTTTAGTTTTTTTGGTCGTGTTTTCTGATACGAGATTTTTGGTGTCTGATGTTGTCTATCTATAGTGAATGGTTTGGTGACGATAAATGGCGTCGGTGGTCTAGTGGTTAGGCTGCCGGACTCGGGATCGGAAGGTCGCGGGTTCGAATTTTCCTCTCTTCACCCAGGTGTAAATGGGTACCCGGCTATAGACAGCGAACGATCTTGTCCGTATGTTAATGTTTTAGCGCCTGTAAAATGGCAGCTTGCACTGTA
>JAUKPP010279618.1:0-10738 GCA_032273245.1 Phyllaplysia taylori | reverse complement strand
TCTAACGACACCAAAATCATTTGTGTTGCAATTTTTTTACCCCCTTAGTGCTTTACGCAGCTAAAGTTATTCGCCTAATAGGGGAAGGAAAAAACTACACCACACTGGGTACATCAGTACAGTACATCATCGCTTAGCTCTAAGGCTGACAGGGGAAGGAAATCTGGCAATCGCTAGCAGACAACAAACCTTCAACAGATCATCTGTTCAAAACAAAAGCGGAAGACAGGCCAGTCCTCTGCCTCCATCTCCACCGACTCAACACCACTGAACCATCGCCTCGTTAATAAGAATAAGAGGTTTGGTTGTAACCACTTGTTCGTTTGTAACTTGTAACCAGATATAACAGGTGTTTTATAAAATTATTTTTGTGTACAGTGCAGGAAAAGGCCCTGTCCTGTGTGCCAGTTGAGTATTCCACACCTCACGATAATAGAGGCAGAGCCTAGAACTAGAAGAGGCTAACTGATACTAACTCGAACTCGAACCTAGCCTAACACTAACTTAGATAGCCAACTAATCTACTAATTCTAACTGAACTCTAACTCTTAACTCTAAGTTCTAACACTAACACCTGTCCTGTGTTACACTGTGTATCGTGTGTACTGTAGGCTTGTTGTAGGCTGAATATGATAATGTAGGCCTAGCCGTAGGAACTTCAAATTAGGAAGGTAGGCTAGACTGTTGTTGTTGTTGTACTGACGTGTGATGGGCCACTGATGTGCTTCAATTTCGGCCCAGTCCAGTGCCCCCTTTCAAGCCTTCTGTCATGACATCTTTTAATTTCTCGCATCTAGAATCTAGATTCCCATTAGGTCGTGGGCAAGATTTGGCACTGGGCAAATATTGCAACACAAGAGATAAATCCTCGGTGGGCTAAAACTGGAGGGGATGATCTTGTAGTAAATTGTAGTTTCATTCGTTAAAGTCAGGTTCGAGTATCGATGTCGTCCGGGTATCGAAGAAGAGTGAACAAAGAATGAGACTGGAAGGAAACATAGCATGTTACTGTTACAATTCAGAATTTCCATTTCAATCTAAGCCTTGTATAACAAGGCTTAGACTGAAATAGTTTTGAATTGTAATAAAAATGCTAGGATGAGTGTTTCCTCCTGGTCTCACGCTTAGCTCAATCTACTTCGATACCCGGGCGACATCGATACCCAAACATTGACTTTAACGAACGAAACTACAAGATCACCCTGGAGGGATCTAAATATCTAGAGAAGATGTCGAGATGCCTTTACTCACTGACGCCTGAATAATTAGTAAATTATTTGACTATACACTCTCTAGTAGGCCTACTTCTAACTCTAGATCTAGATCTAGATCTAATTCTATTTAATGCAACAAATTATTTTATTTGCATGTTGCAGTAGGTTTGCGTGGGCCTAGGCCAATAGGCTAACACGACAAGAAAGTATAGGATGAATAATACATGCTGTGTGAAAGATGAAGAAGATATTGAGCTTGTACAGGCCTTGTCCTTTTGTTAAGATTCGTTCTAGTATTATAAAAATTTACTGTCATGGACCTAATGAATCTTTTATCTTTCTTCAACAGGCTTTATAACTTCATAGATATGAGCAATGGCAATGAAGGTATTTTTGGCTCTCCTGTTGAACCACTGTTCAATAATGTGTACCACAGTGTCAGCTCCGAAATGTTGCAAGACTGGTTAGTGACTCTTGCAAAAAAGAACATTCTTGGTATCAGATCTGCAAAGGAGACACAGGTAGATTTTAGTTCATTCAATTTTCTTTCAATTCAATACATCACCGCCAGTCTCTTTAACAAACTGGGATTTTGTTGCTTCACTTGCATTTTGATCGGAGCTACGTTGTCAATGTCACAGGCCTCTACAGTTTCTTTCAAACTTTTGAACATTTTGATTTATTGCACTCTAATATTTTCATAAGATTTTTCTATAACAAATAAACAAAAAGCATGGTAGCCTACCATAAAATTACATAGGCCAGTAGTTTGATATTTATATATACCGGTATACAATTAAACGAGGAAAAAAAAAGCCATTTAAAACATTTTCACTCTGATCGCTTTGCTCAAGTTAGGCTGTCTATCTATATTTAAGCATATATCTCAATTTCTTTTTTCTTCAACAGAATATGTTCAGCTCAAGAGGTTGGTGCGAATGTGTCTTCCTTTTATGCGAGAAGTTTGATTTGCCGTGGCAAGCTAAATTTGCAGCCTTGGATATTTTGGACAGGTATAAGCTACACGAAGTAGGCAACTGTACCTGTACTTATATAGATAGGCCTACAATGTAATATTTTAATTTCTTCTTTGTGAAGAGCCTATATCCACATATTGTTTTTAAAATGTGTTTCTGATCCAACATTTTGAGAAAAAGCAAGAGAACAAGATACAGTAGGCTATGTACCTGACAATTAAGTCATTTATTTTGAATAGAAAAATAATCAATCATAATGATTCTGGAAACAAAAGCTTGTGAGAGATAATCATATGGGAGGGAAACGAAATTGAATGGGGACGCCTAAAACTTAAATGGCGTGATGATAGGCTACAGTATTTTATACTGCTATATATATTTATTGCCCTCAGTTCCATCCCTCTCTCTTTTTCTGCCCTTCTCTCTATCTCTCTCTCTGCCCCTCCATGCTCTCCCCTTTTAGAACTTCCGTATGCACATACAAGTACCTCACACACATTATTTGTAAGCCTACACATCATTTTTGCATCAACATCTCCCCATCAATTACTTAATTTTCCCTTTTCTGGTAGAGTCTGCAAAATGAACTATCTATCCTAATTTCTTTACTCTTTGTAGACCTACGTTTAATTGTAATTATACACATGCACATGTATTTTTTCAGATTCATGCTGAAGCATGTTCAGGACTTGTATAAATACGTCCAAAACTCAGAGAGCACAACAAAGAGAGAGGACTGGGCCACTATCCTGGAGCGAATCAGCAAACAAGCTTTTTTAAGGATTGTCACCTGTTGTCAAATTGCCAGCAAGCTGAACTCTCATTACAAGGTAATACTTAAGGAACCAAAACTGGATGTCGTTTAGAAAGGCATAATACATGTAGTTTAATGGAATATCATTTTAGGTAGTGTAAAATGATGATGTAGGCGTTAAATTCGTTTGTTTTATTCATGAGCATAAACATGATGCAGACTTGCCAACCCTCATGAATTTGTCGCGAGTCTCATAAATTTTATGGCAATTTTCCGCTTTCATAAAAAATATTGAATTTTCATCATCTTTATTCTTTACTACATTTTTGACTGAGGTAGGTAGGTTCAAGAGATTTATATTAATGTACTTTTCTTTCGGCTGGGATTGTGACGATCATTAGTGTTTGTCTCTGAAAAGGAATATTTTTCAAGTAAACTTTAGAGAAATGAGCTGAAATTATACCTGGCTCCACTTTTTTTTAGTGAATTGTCTTGGAACTCTCTCCTATTCATTTGTAATATTTCCCAATAGTAGATTCTGAAATATGGAAATGAAATTGTTTCTTTGAGCAGTAATTCTTGTCTCGCTAAAAAGAGTCAAAATTTTCTTTTGAAGATTAGCAACCCTGACAATGATGAAAGGTTGGAATCTCCATTTACATAATTTATGGTCCCAGTAGTGGACGATATGATTTCAAATTCCCTCTTTGACGTTTGCAAAACAGAATATTCTTGGTATCAGATCTGCAAAGGAGACACAGGTAGATTCTAGTTCATTTAATTTTCTTTCAATTCAATATCATTACCTGTCAGGTTGTGACAGTGAAGCGAGTGCGGCGCTGTCTGTTAGATGCGGGCTACAGCTATTCTTGTGACAGTGTCCTGCAGTCAGAGATGAGGGTGCTGAAAACTTTGTCCTACCAAGTCTCCAAGATTACATGTGTTGATTTTGTGGAAATTATACTGGAAATCTTGGGTAAGTTGTAGGCCTAAGTGTAATTGGGAGAAAGGTGGCTAACACTTTGTAGTCACTCGCCACATATATGCCCAGGCCCAATTTCGCTCATCCAGTCACTCGGCGCATGCGGCGGGCCCGAGAAGCCCAGTCATGTCACGGCTGGCTGTGCGTGACTGTGAGGGTTCTTTGTCCTTCTGGCTGTGTGACTATAAAGTGTTAAGTTCAGTTTGATGACACAACCCATCACGGCATGAAGGTGCTGGGGAAATCACATCAAACACTAACATACCATTCTGTAGACTACAGACCTCATTAGGGGCGGATTAAACGATATACTGCATTGGATGTCCCACGTAGGGTTTGTACCAATCCCTCTCAACTCAAGCTGTATCTTATTGGCTCAATGACCAGTGCACATATTTGGAGACTTTTAAGCCAATCAACGTGGTCAAGACTGCAGCTGGCCACAAGCTTTTTAACAGCCTATTTCAGTGCAATCACTCTTTAACACTGTCGAGCAAAATTTGAAATTCGACATGATTGATGCTGAATTCAGTTGCCCTGACTCCATCCTGTGTTTGGAAATCTGTAATAGCACAATTCACCCAGAAGCAGGCTTTTCTTGTCACTCAAGGTCCATGCTATTAGACAGAGACCACTGAATTCTGTTGTGGGGGAAGGGGGGGGGGGGGGCATCAAATCATAACCAAACATGTAAACAATGTGCAATCTCTGACCAAACTTATGTATTCTTCATGTATGATCCCATGCATGGTGACATTGATTTTTGTGATTTGTGTGCATTCGTCACCAAACTACGCTTCAGCAAAAGCTTTGTAAGTTGTTAATGCACTTGTGACGACATAGTATGTTGTTGCCTAAAGTCTCAAGCCTAAAGCCTTATTATATGACAATGTGCTATATTATGCCTTCTTTTTTCATTAATCACGAGCCTGAAAAGGTTAGATTAAAAATCATAAAACACTATTCTCATTTCGTAATTTTACCATCCATCAATTTCAATCTCTGGATAGCTTTGTAGGTGTACAGGAGAGCCATGTTCAAATTTTCAATGGAAGTAAGTAGTGTTTTAGATTTTTGTACAGAGTTAGGCTCTTACAGTTACAGAAATGAGTTGTCTCTTTGCCAGGTCGTAACTCAGTGGAGGAGGCTGTAAGCATCAAAGCTTACCACGAATTAGCTGTGAAGATTCTCACCGTTGTCTGCATTTACCATGATGAGATCTACGACAGACTCTACCTAACTGTAGCAAGGCTGGAGTTAGGGTTGCTACAGTCCTCTGATGAGCAAAGGTTAGTTTCATTGCCACATTGCTTGGATCTGTTGATGATAGTTTCAGACTTACCTTTTTTTGTTATTATTTAGTTTTAGTTTTACGTTTCTTGCAACTCCGTAAGGTCATGTAAGAGACATGCTGCTCCGACCTGGCTTGTCAAGGCTGATGCTGAGTGTGAGAGAGATGAATCCCAGCAGAAATATGCAGATGGTTGTTCCCCTGTGGGAATCGAACTCTTGTCTTCTGTAAGGCAGGCGAAGAATATAAGCATCATCTCACAGGGGATGGTTTCATACTTGCATAAATTTTCCTTGTTTGGAATGCGTGATAGTGAAAGCAAAGTTTGTTGAAGTTTTACTATTTCATCCTATTAGATATTACAAATAGAGCAAAGCAGATAACGAAATTTTTTTTGCTACTCCAGTGGCTTGTTGCTAGTTGGAGCATACATGTAGTTAGTTTGTACCAGTTTTAAGACTTATGTCTGCAGCGTTTCAATTTGACTTTATTTATTTTTGCCACACAAGTGAATGAAGTGACTGTACAGTGATAGAAAGGGTAGTGTTACCCTTGATCTATCTTGCATCTTGAGTTATGAAATCAATTTATGTACCGGTACAACTAACAAGGTAAAGGCCAGTCTGAAAACGTACATCGTGCCATATATAAGGTAAATAATGTATACAGTGTGTGCAGAGGCATTTGTAATCTGCCCAAGTTTGTTAATGGGTTCTACAAAAGAGTATGAAGCTTCTTATTCTTCTTTGTTTATATTAAAACCTTTGGTCAATGGAAATTATAAGGGTATTTCTTTTAGACGATTTGTTCTGCGGATATAGCAAAGTCTGCTGTTGTTCTGTTGCTTAGAAAGAAATTCAGTAATGGAGAAGGCATAAAGGGCCAAAAGTTTCTAAATCAAGGGGATTAAACACAACTTTTCACACACAGTCAAACCTGAAATATATGAGAAACTTCTGTATAATTTTTATCAAAGTATCGGGTAGTCTATAACATAAGGTTCACATAACTATTAAGATTATGAATCTTGAAAAAAAAAAACTCATCATGCATATCAAATTAATTCTGAATTAAAATATTTTCTTTGCCCCGAGATTTTACCGAAGTCCAAATGAAAATTTCCAAACATAGTGTAAGTGTGAAGAGTGCTTGGATGTGAAATAATCCATAATTTTTTCTCACTGACATTGCAGCAAGAAACTGGCAGCTGTGAAAGGGGACAAAATGTTGCTGGCAGTGTCTGTGATAGCAGCAGCAGTGCACATCCTGAATGAGTCGCATACTTCTCAGGTAAACTTAAGTGTCCATAATTTAATAATAATGTTTGGACTTTGTATAATATTAGTGTGACTGTACTCATAATTTGACATTAGCCAGCTCTCATGGACCTAGAAGATTGGACATTCCTTAAAAACTTAAAAACATTTGGCAATACATAAAAACTTAAAATATTCCCAGTACTGTAAAAGGAAGATTTTGGATGTATGTGTTTTTTGTAAGCTTCATACTGGCTTAGCTAGATCTGTTGACATTGCCTTTTTCTAATATGTGTGCATTTTTCATCAAACTACGCCTCAGGCAAAGCTTTGTAATTGCAAATTGTTACTGCGCCTGTGACGACCCAGGTATTGTTGTTTATGATCCAGTCAAATCTTTGACATTTAGACACTTTCCAAAGACTAAATAGAGCCTATATTTTAAAATTCAAGGTTTGTGTATGTTGTGAGTATTTACCATACATTAGCATGTCAGTTGCAAAACCGTAGAAACAAGGAGTGGGATGCACAATGCTAGTCGGATATTTTTTCGACTAAATGCTCCATTCCATAAAAGCGTAATTTCTATATGTGAGTGATTTTCAACTTAACTCACACCGCCAGCACGTGATTTTGTGAGCTACTGTGAGTATTGCCGATTATGGAATAGAACACTTAGTTGAAAAAACTGCCAACTAGCTTGTAGCATCCGGCTATAGGTATGTAATATATGATACGCTTATTTGAAAAGAGAACTACAAGAAACTTCAAGGGACACCATAATACTGAATCCATTTCCCACAAATTGTTTGTGACAATTGCTTATGATCCAGTGAAACTCTACTATAACGAACAAGATTCTCAGGACCAGCCCAGTGTCTTTGTTATCTGCGGTCTCGGTCTCGTTACATCCAAGGTGTTTTTACAAAGACAAAGGACAGGGATTTTTATTTTCTTTCCTTCCAACTGAGGTCTTTCCTTGCAACGAAGGTCAAGTTACGCCTGTGTTCATCATATGTATGTTCCACTGTATCTGCAATGGTGTTATGTAGCACCAGAGATTATATAAGTATTATAAGGTTTATGAGATTAGCATTGAAGTGTACTCGGCGTCCTCGTGATGTAATCCATGTCAACAATGCTCGTGTGCAATCGGAGCGCGGCCACGAAAAGCAGTGTCAATGGGAGGCCGGGCTTGGTTGTGGCCACAATCATAATGCACTGTTGTCATGGAGCGTTTTACACCTTTGGTAGCACGAGTCTGCCATGTTTACTAATAACTTTGTAGCTGGTCTACCTTCTATTTTATATATTTATGCCCTAAGTTCTACAAGCTCATGACAGAACAAAAGCCAGTGAAATTGAGCCCCTTTGATTTCTGTATCCTCCAGGTTATTGCCCACCTGCATGCTGTCAGTGAAGTTCCCATGGAGGACATTGAAGATTTTGTGCCAGTCATTCTTCAGTATGTTTTTCAAGAAAATCATCAATGAGGATCTGCAGTACGTTTTTCAAGAAAACCATCAATGAGGATCTGCAGTACGTTTTTCAAGAAGATCATCAATGATGATCTGCAGTACGTTTTTCAAGAAAATCATCAATGATGATCTTTAGTGCGTTTTTCAAGAAAATCATCAATGAGAACATCATAACAAACAACTTCATCCCCCGAGCATCCATTTTTATCCATGTACATAGCTCTATGGGGTGCCAGCCACTTCTAGCAACTGATCGCCACATTCAAGAAAATTGTCAATAAGTTTGTCTTTACTTGACTCCTTCATCCCCCAGATCATTTGTTTAATCCTTGTAAGGCTTTGATGGGTACCACTTGCTTCCATTAACACACCAATTAGATTTTATAACAGTGACTCTTAAGTATCTTTAAGGAATTTTCCATTAGGATGTGTCAAGAAGTTCTTTATCACCCGATAATTTATTTCATCAATTTTTGGCTTTGTTGGGTACTGTTACATTGCACTCACTTCCCCCCAAAAAGCTGCTTAGAATTTGTGCCAATGACTCATCATGGATTATTACAACGAATTGATCAATATGGAGGGATAGCTAATTTATCACCTGGTTACTTCTTTCATTACTACACATGTATAAATATTATAAAATATTATAATATAAGGCTTATGATGCTAATATATTACTTTCAGTGACAAGCTACAACTCTTGTAGATTCTACTGTTGATCTTTACCTCGTGTTGCTGTGATACATTCTGTTCCTGGAGTTCCTGTGATATGTGTAAAAAGTGTAATATCATTTATTGTCTAAACTGTTGTACATATTCACAGATCTAATGTATTATATCAGTTGATATTTGTCTCACATTGTGATTTAAAAATAATGATCATGAATATTTCAATTTTACACGTTAAGTATAAAAGGACTAAAAATTGAACTGGTCTAAGTTATACAAATACAACTTACAAGTATTGATTTAGCAAGTTGTCTCCTTTGTTAACTTTTCATTAGTTTTAAATCCCATTCCTGCTGTGATTTATGTTATTTCTTCACGAGTTAAACTTTTCACCATACTTTGGTACCAGATTTTAATAGAGCTCGTATGAGGACTGTGATATGGAATACTCTCATACTTAAATTATCTAGATTTGTTTTAATGATCCCCAGCTGAAAGTAAAAGATATCTAAAGAATCCCCTTTCATTTTTACAACTTCAAGATGCTCAATTGATGTTTGTTTGCATTTTGAATTCATACTATCTCTGAATTACCTCTTAATTGAATCGTAACTTCATTACAGGCATTCTAGGTTTTCATTGACGGTTATGATCCACTTTGATTTTAAAACAACTAACTCAAGATATGCATATTAAAGAAAAAGCAAAAGCTTTGAATCTTGTTGTTGGCTTTCTTGATTTAAATCAGTTTCGCAGTTGTGTTTTACTTTTTACCCAGTTTTAGGTACTATTGGTGTATTCTTTATAATTAATGTCAAGAGCAGCAGTTACACACAGTGTAAATCTGAACTGGCAAAATCTAAGAGACTCAAAAAAGAATGTGAGGAATGTCAAGGACATGATAGTAAAATATTTTATGATGTGATTGCAGACATTCAAAACCAATTTAAAAGGGAAGCATTTCTGACAAATTTGGACTTACATATTTTCTAACTGCTGCTGTTGGTGTTGTTTGTTTCCCCAAATTCAATAGGATGTTTTGGTTTGTTACCAGTTTTACGTCCCCTGCAACACTGTACGGTCATTTAAGAGACGGGATACAATACTTCGACCCTGCATGTCAGGGCCAACCCGGACTGAGAGGGAAAAACTCCCAGCAGAAAAATGCCAGATCGTCCACGACCGGGGATCGAACCGGGGTCTTCCGCATGACAGGCGAAGAGCCTTACCATTACACCACAGCACCGGTCCATAGGATGTTGTGATGTGAGATTTATTATTATTAATATACTTCTGGACCTATGGATGGATCTAGACCTCAAGTAATACTGTGTGGAAGTTTCCAAATCTCAGTCTGGTTCACTGTCATTTACTATTATTTACGGGCATCTTGGTGTTATGATTAGGCTCTGCAACTATGTGCAGAGGACGGGAGTTCAGTCCCGGCATTGGATGAGCAACTCCATATTCTCTCCTCTAGAATGTTGTTTTGTCCCTCTCAGCCTGGGTTTGCCCAGATGGGCATGATCAAAGTAGCTTACCTCTAAAATGACTTTACAGGGTTGCAAAGTGCATAAAATCAAAACCCCAAGCTAGTGCATGTGTTATGTAAACATACCACTACATGAAATCTCGTGACATCTCAACTCAGTTTAAAGTCAATTCCGGTACAGTGGAACCCGCATATCTCGACACGATTTGGAATCTCCAACTTTTTCTTTATTTACTACATCAACATCCCTGAAATGGACTTTCTCTTTACTCAATGTTATTTCAAAAGTCCCCGAAATGTCAACTCATGCGGGGTCTACTCTGCAAACCTGTATTGAGAGAGAGAGTGGGAATGCTTTGTTTGCATTCCCTTGCAACCCCATAAAGTCATTTAGTGATGGGCACAACTACATATATGTATGGGTCCAAGGGAAAAAGCAGGTTAACATCCCCTTTAAATTTTTTTAGGTGGTCAGTGGCTCCGAAAGTGCATCCATTTCTGAACATTTTGCTGTGTATTTCATCAAGTTCTTATAATTCATATTATACAGTGGAACTTCCCAATAACAACATTGCTCGGGACCGTAAAATTATGTCGTTATTCAGAAATGTCGTTACTAAGA
>JAUKPP010279596.1:0-10739 GCA_032273245.1 Phyllaplysia taylori | reverse complement strand
TCATATGTATATATTATATATACATGAGCCTGCCCTGCAACTGACAAAACAGGTCAGTGGACGCTCCGCCTTATGGCTTAGCGCATACCTATGGCAACGTTGTGAAAAGTTAATTTTAGAGGTAAGTTTTTTTTATCCTGCCTGTCAGAGCCAGCCTAACCTCTGTGTGATAGGATATCACTCGTTGAGAGTCGGATCTCATATAGACTTGACATTCTTGAAAATACATGTAGAATAATCATTGAAGACCAGCCCTGAGACACTGACCTGTCCACACCATTAATTTTTCTTTGATAACAAGTACAGTGGTCTCCATCTAAATGCAAGCCATAGGCACATTTTGTTCATACATACTTTTTACATTTTTTTTATTACCGGTACAGGTAATAATATAGTGAAAACGCCCACCCAGTGTAAAGGCATGCTTTGAGCAACCCCCCCCCCCCCCAAAAAAAAACCACTATGTGCTTAGTGGAGACTACTGTAGCTGTTCTGGTCTGATCCAAGTGCTCAATATGCCTACATAATTATCTTAGGCAGTAAACAAATTGTAAGTCATTGAGATTTTGTATTATGTTTCAGTTCAAATAAATTTATTTACATGTTTTAATTACACATACTTTGTACAAACATATATATACATTACAAAAAATGCAATAAATTGAACAAATTTAGTAGGTGAAGAAACATTTAGTCTGCCTGTGAAATGGTCAGTCTCACCCCCTTCACGTTTAGAACTTCCAATCATACATCACACTCATCATAAACATTTGCCAGAACAAGCTCATTCAATCATCTGTGACAACAATGGAACATCTTACAACCAAACCACCCCAGTTGGGTAAACCTGCTCTCATCATACACACACACACAGTAAAATGGAATAAATGTTCTGCAAAGGGGAACTTTCAAATCTTTGAAACTTGGAATTGTTTTGAAAGAAATTACAGTTCTGAACAGATCTAAAACTTTTCAGGGAGTAGTTAATGTGTTCAAGAATCAGCAATTCGATTTTTATGCGAAGGAGTGGCTTATAGAGAAATATACCCCAAAACCCACGGCCACAGTCTACCACAATATCGGACATGCTGGTGCATGCATGCACACAAACATGTATGCAAATCAATAGACTTGTATGCTTAATGACATCCCAACACACTCTGTGCACGTTCACACACACTCAACGCTTTCAATTTAGAATACACGAAAGAGTGCAAACACACTATCACACACTGTATGCGCATAGCTAACAGCAGAGCCTTTCCTTTTCAGGGTTTCACCCGAATAGAGATAATTTTATTCCTCTTACATCATACCCAAGAAATCTGTCGATACACCACGCACTGACAATAACACATGCCCCAAACCAAACAGCCCCCCTCCTCCCGCCCCAACTGTACATTCTCAACCCCAATCTATTAATTATACATAAGTGCAGTCCAGTGCTGTTCTCCCTTCACTCCGGAGCTAGACTGGCACCAGCCTTAGCTCACTACTTCAGCAGATATTGATTGAGGTCAAAGACTCCAAGCAGCATAGAAGTCTTGTGTGACTCATAACCTCACATGATGCCATTAGTGGGGATAACGTAGACATCAATAGTAGTTGCTCCACCCAGACTAGAGTTTCTTACTCCTTTTCGCGGGCAGTGTTCACTTCAGACTGTTAAAATAACAGAAACATTTTCTCATCCATCCTAAATTTACCACTCTAATGTTTCCTTATTCATTTCCTTATCCTGATCTCTCAATGTACCCAAAACCCGATTCCCTCACAGGCGACCAATTCTACCTGCTAAGAAGCACTTCCTTATTCATTTCCTAATCCTGATCTCTCAAAGTACCCAAAACCCGATTCCCTCACAGGCGACCAATTCTACCTGCTAAGAAGCACTTCCTTATCCTGATCTCTCAAAGTACCCAAACCCTGATTCCCTCACAGGTGACCAATTCCACCTGCTAAGCAGCACCGGTCAGGAGCAGTATTCACTGGGTGGCTCTCATCTCCTCTATACTTCTATAGTTCTCTTCTACCAACACCAGTCTTCACTGTTCATTTCTTCACTTTGCTGGAGGGCCTGTCAAACACTTGCTTCATCCCCCCGCCCTTGGCCGTGTGGAATTTGAGATTCTGCGCTGTATCCTGCATCCACGGAGCTTCATACTGAGTCGTGTCCTGGTCCAATAGATGGGTGTATTTCGTTCTACCAGAGCGGCCAAAGTTCTTGACCTGTAAGACGAGGATACAGCATGCAATCAGTGAAGAGAAGAAAAAAAATCTAATGTTATTGATCCCCCCAAAAAATAAATTAAAAATTTTTAAAAACAAAAAATGTATCCCAGTAGGAAATTCAATTTACATTACAATGTTTTTCAACATTCATAATTAAAAAATGTATGGATATGTGAGAACAAATCAACATTAATAACACCATTCATACAATTCATTCATCCACACTCACCATCTCCTATCGCCACATTGCAGTTCCCAGATAACACAATAATAATGGCAATAATAGCAAATTACACACGCGCACATGACAGTGACAGCACTATTGCATGACAATACTTCATCAAAATATAAGCTAAGATATGAGATCAACTTTGTTTACGAATACAAAAACAAAAAAACAATTGAACATTTTGAAAGGCTTTATGAAATAAGAATGTAAGCAAATTAGTGTCATCTGATGGTTTGTAATCACATTACGACTTGGTGAGAGAAAACAGAAAAAGACAGACGGACACTTCATAAAACCATTCCTGTTTTTTCTCCCTTGCAAGCAATACATCAATATCATGGCTTCAAACCTGCTACATAAATAACGATCAAAAATAAAAATGAGGATCTCTCTTACTAAAAAACAAAATAATGCTTACCTGCATGACTTTTGGTAAGATAGTTTTATCAAAGTGATCCTCGAGTGTCGGCTGAGAGAAGTCCTGCTTGTACACAGTGTCCTCGTTGCTCTGAAACAGTTTACAACATTTTTTAAAAAAACCATCGAACACAAATTAATTACGATTCAGAAATTCTTCTAATGAAGCATAAATTGAAACAAAATACTATGAATTATAAAAAATCTAAAGTGTTTTGGCCTTCTGGTAAAATTCTAAAGATGCTTGTCCATGCATATATCCATTTGCATACAACTTGAATCAGCAAAGATTATACTGGGAACAGTAGGAGTCCTTACAAAAGAAGACACAAATCAGATTCACATTTCAATTCCCTAGACAGATGTTGAGACCAAAATACCAGCCAATCAATCCAGTGTGTCTATAGTTTGCTTCTAAGCTCTTCTAAGAATAATAGCCAAGACTTACACCAAGTAGAAGTCAACCTCACATGTTTCAATTCATGTCGTCACAGGCTTTTTCGTAGCATGCTTAAATAAAACCTCCCCATCATTCCAGAGCAAGCTTAGACCCCTGAGAAGACCAGAGCTGTGCGCCTATCATGTGAAAACAGGAGTTTGATCCCGGTCCCGGACCATCTGCATTTTTTTCTGCTAGGATTTTTTTCCCTCTCCGCCTGACAGGCAGGGTCAAAGTAGCCTGTCTCTTAAAATGACCTTACAGTGTTGCAGGGGATGTAAAACTGGTAACCAAACCAAACCTCTGAGAAGAAGAAGATTGACTCACCAAAAAGAAAGCTCCTCTGTGGTAATATTTCTGTAAGAACTTGTATTTTCCCTTTGGCGCCTTGTTTGTCACTTGTTTCGGGTTACTTCTCGCCTCCTGTCTCCTCTCTTCCTCTGTCATGTTTCTCAGTCTGTCAACTTCTAATTTGTCTTTGTCAATACTGTGGAAAAAAAGTCAAAATAACTCTTCAGTGTGTTTCTAGACACAGTTGCAACGTTACACTTCTCAACAAATAGTTACCCATAGGGTAACTGTTACTGTAAGACTTGTAAAAAAGAGGTACAATCTTATTTTCCTCGGGTGCGCATTATAATATTTTTTGCCTTCGAGTCCATACCACTTCTGGAGGAATATCAGGGCTTGACCATTTTTCAAAACAAATTTCTGGGGCCCCCAAAGGATTCCTCCATCTGGCAGTCCTCTTGTGCTAAAATCTCCAAAAGAAACGTTTAAAAATATTTCAGTACAAAGTACCAGTAGAGTACAACTGTGCATAGTCACACGAACTATTGGGTGATAAAATAATCTAGTGGGAATTGCAAATCAAGATTTTTCTCATAAAAAAAAAAAATTCTTTGCTCCTAAAAAAAGAAAGCATAGCTGAATCGTAGCATCAAGAAATCAGTAGACATGCATTCCATAAAACTACACTCATCCTTGCACAAGCCCCACTTCCTACTCTACCATCACAGACACATACTTTGGTGCTATTTAATTCCTCTATACAAACCTATGAAAAGGACCAGAAGAGCTTTTCTGCAATGAAAGACTTTATCCCTCTTGGGCTATGTGGAAAACGACTGCTCAAGAATTTTCAAAAACTATTCAGAGAATACGACATTAGAAATTAAAATCAGGAGGATTTCATTTATTTTTATGAAGTTGAAGAAAAAGCTACAATAGGTTTTGCTGAAATAGCAAATGATTTAACATTATTTAGTACCCAGCTTGAATTTACTATACAAAGACCCAGCGGTACTCTGCACTACCACCACCGCCAATATCGATGCGTACCGGAAAGGACACTTTTTTAATAGAGGCAAAGAGAAGAGTGAAGACTCTGTATTATGTAGTATTTGTGGTACCACGAAGAAAACCAATCTTACGCTTCTCTCTCCTCTCGGTCTCTCTTTATCCTCTTCAGTTCCCGCAGCTTCCACAACTCATACTCTTCCTCATCATTTTCATCATCAGTGTCCATCTCATCACATTTCTGCTGAAGGCTTTTCTCTTCTTCCATCTCTCGCTTCACGTCCTGATTTGCCATCTGATGTACATGAACAAGAATAGAAATCACTGAAGCAAGTTGATAATGGCATTTCCAATTGCAGACATAAAATGCTAGAAAAGCCAAGGGTTATACTTATTGCAGTGCAGTTACCCAGCAGATCTGCCCCCTCTTCTCCGGAAACCCCGCCGTTGTTTCTATTTTTATTGAGAATGGGACAGCTTTATTAAGTTACCAGTTTTTAATCTGAATCTTGGTATGATAGCAATCACGGCACTGACCTTTCATGACCATTATACACAAGAAGGTTTATACAATAATTTATTTCTTCTTTATGTCTTCATGAAATCATACCTAAAAAATTTAAATCCCTTAAAACACAATTCGGTTATTGACGAGACGGATCTTCTCATTTCAATACTTATCTCTGATACACATTGACACAGGGAAAACTGAGAAAGGGAAAAGGCAATGATTGTTGCCTGTGGCATAGGACCATTAGAAAGCATTTTTTCCTCCTTATTTCAATGAATGGAGAACTCTCCAGACTTGCTCATCTGATGTAGCCAACATTTCCAAGTAATAGAAGAAGCAAGGATTATGATGCAACTGTAGTAATGAATCAGAAACAGGGAATATATATATATATGCTGAATATACACAAAACGAAATACACATCACCTTTATTGTCTGCCTTTTCCTTTCCTCTGCCAGCCTCTTTGCTTCTGCCTCCAACTCTTTCGCTTTTGCATCCTCTCTTTCTTTTTCTTGGACTGTAATTCTGTCTTTCCTGTAAATTAAAAAAATAAATAATAAAAAAGCAATGAAAAAACATACTTACAGCATAGCATAAAGTATTGCTTTGAATGTATTGTTTAATACAGTGGAACTTCCTGATAACGACCTTTCTGAATAGCTATATAACATTAGTAATAAAAGCGTCTAAATTGCGACATACATTCTAGTAAAACCTCTGCATAACGACAATGAGGTTGCAACTGTTGACGTTTACTCCTTTGTTGGTAATTCAGCTGCACTCATGCCGGTCCCAAGCCTGGATAAACTACAGAGGGAAATGGCATTATAGCAAGACAATTACAATCATAATAATAATGAAATAAGTACCCAGAAAACACATTTTAACATATCAGTGACTCGCGGGAGACAGCCAGCACAACACATTTTCATTGACGGATTTACCACACCCTAATGTCTGCCATCTTGGAGACTTCTTAGTAACAACATTTCTGAATAACGACATAATTTCACGGTCCCGGGCGATGTCGTTATTGGGAAGTTCCACTGTATAACATCACAGAAAAGCCTGACCACATTACTAGCCAGGAGAAAGTTTGCTGACCACACATGAGAAGATTCAAGAGCATATCTGAATACGACAGCTTTATCATTCCCAAGCATGTCAGTAATAGTCGTCATTTAAAAAAAATTTATTTATCATAGGTCTACCAAAACCAAACGTATTACTCAAAAGTACAATAAATTAATAATAAAATTAGAAAACATAATTGGACCCAAAAATTCCCTCCCCGAAACCAGTCATCAAAGTCAAGAGACTGAATTCATGGAATCATAAAGACACTTCACCACTCATAGCAGATTAAGAGACCTCCTCCAACCAGTAACATAACCTACTTTCGCACAAAAACTGGTTTGAGCCTTGGGCCTGTCTCTTCCTCCGAGTCTGTGTATTCTTCGTATTCTGATGACTCCTCTTCTGATTCCTCTTCTTCCCTCCTCTCCTCCTCCACATCCATAATTTCCTGAACAGAAAGACATTATGATGGGGAGATTTTTAAAAAAATGCTTATCCATGCCAATCATTGTAAATCCAATTGCTATCACCAGCTATGAGTGAGCATAATCACCTAACATTTGCCCAGAGAGCGAATGTGAGAGGAGAAAATTTCTTGTGAACAACACAAGTAAGGCTATAAGTCATGTACAGTATTATATATTTGCATTGGGAAAAAAAGGTAATTTAAATGAGGAAAAAATACACAATTCAATAAAAGAAACTACTGTAAAACTACTGTAAAAATGGACTTTTATCTCCGCAAAATTTAGACATACAAGTTTCGCGAGGTTTTAATTTTCCCGAATTCCTAAGTTACTAGTAACAAGCTATCATCATAGCACACACACAAAAACTATTATCATAGCAACAAAAGAAAGGAGGAACAATTTCGCGTGGTTGTTCTTTTCGCGAATTTTTTTCCAAATTCACAAAAATTAAACCCATGCAAAAAACAACAACATTTTTACAGTAAGCCATGTATGTGCAACATAAAGTCACTTCAACTGCTTATTTTATAATCCTTTCTTACAGAAAAATCAAAGGGAATAGATGATAGATGACGTTGGGTATTTTGGGGTTTTTTGGGGGGGAGGGGGAGAGTATCAACACTGTATGGCTATTTCAGCTCCTGGAAGTAGATTAGGACAATAGTACACTGAGGAAGAAGTATGAGGAGAAGACCACACCAAAGCACACGCCAACTGTCCACTTTTAAATCAGTGTAACTGACCACAAGAATCTAAACAGTATTGTACTAATGACATACAATTTTCTTCTAAATGAAAGAAGGATTCATCACTCTATTTGAATTATTTACAGCAAGCATCTAAACAAGTCTAGCTGAAATGACCTCTTCCTTACCTCTTCACCTCTTTGCTGGACAGCCCTGAGTCTTCTCAACGCACGCCTCCTTTCAATTTCCTGTTAAATAAAACAAAAATCACCACTGAAATCTAAAGTTTTGAGTTTACAAAGTAGGATAATAAGAAATCAACAGTAAGAGATGGTAAGTAAAATGATTTCAATGGCAAACAAATTTAAAAAATCTAACTCTTTTAAAAAAGACAGTTAAATTTACTCCATCTTCCATGAATGGTTTTAAAACGAACTATGAAACAGCAAATTAGGCATAAATTTTTCTTTTAAAAAGGTTATGGTAGTGGCAATGAATTTGGCAAAAGAAGAGAATGTAAGTGTTGTCCAAAATGGTTTTAATTGCCTTAACAACATTTATAAGATAATTTAAGAAGAAGGATCTACAATTCTAACAATTAGCTTTGATGATATCTATAGTCCAGAGCTATGAAAAGTCTGAAAAAATGTCAGACGAAGCCTCTACAATTTTAATCAGGACCTGTAGCCTACATTCCAGACAGGCATCTTCCCAAATAAACGTACAGATCATAGTGAAAAAAATTTATCAAAACCTAGAATGAAAGTGTCAGCAGAATTTTTTTTATAGTTACCTCCTCATCCAACTCTTCTTCTTCCTCCTCATCTTCCTCTCCTTCACTGCTCTCTTCTGCTTTTCTGCGCCTGACAGGCCGATCTTCATCTTCTTCTTCCGACCCCTCAGCAATGACTTCTGGTTCAACAACTTCACGCCGATGGCGAGCTACTCTTGACATCTTTCGCATTTCACTGTGTAAAGGAATGAGATTTGATCAATGCTTTACAAGACAGACATATAAAAAAAAGCAAAATTCTTTACACGTATGCCATACATTATGTAATTTTTTTCCACAATAACCTTTTAGCTGATTATGATAAATGCAGCCATCCCCACATACTTATACTGAATGTTAATACCACATATTTGCATGGAGATTCTCATACTGAAAAAGACAAAATGTTGAAAACAGTTTGCTCCATTAATTAGAAAAAAATTATAAAACATTTTCCTCTGTGGAAAAAGTCTGGGAAAAATATTGAAGCTTGTCCCTGTATATCATAGTGACAATTTCTTAAATGATACTGAGTTGTAAAAACCTAAAAGAACAAAACAGTGCACCTGTCTTCTTCATCATCCTCCTCCTCCTCGTCACTTTGCCGCTGCAGCTGTTGTAAACGCCTCAATCTTCTGTCCTGAATTTCAGTTTGTTCTTCCTCTTCCTCCTCAGCCTCTTCCACTATAGGAACGACACGCCCTCTCCCAGCCTGGAAGCCTGCTCCGACTTCCACTTCCTCGTCTTCATCACTGCTGCTCTCTGGTGCAAACTCTGGCCTTTGACCCCTCATGTACCTCGTCACCTTCACCTTCTCCATAGTCATCTCACCTGAAGGTGATATGAACATATTTTTTTAGCATTTTCAAAAATTATTTTGCTCAATTGGGTGACAAAAAAGCCTTAATAAAAGAAATGGCTATCTCTTAATTCAATTGAAGATCTAAGCAATATCAGTGAGTCCAGTTATTATGCTCACTCTAATAAAGCCAAAAAGTTTTACCTTCAAAGCATTCTTCTCTTAAAATTCTTAATTTTTTAAAATTATATTACTGCAGAAAAAAAGTCTCCACAATTTAATGTACATCATACATGTATCATTTATCTCTATGCCATTCGCCAACATATGCAAGCCTGGCATTCCACCTCTGTATTCTAAAAAATCTGCAATGCATCTGTGCAAACATCTATCTGATCTTACAATTGCCAAAACACCAATATAAATTACATAATACTAACCACCATCAGACTTTCATTTTCCACCAAGATGAGGAGAGGAAAACTCATGCAATACGCTTACCCGAGAGCTCAACATCAAGCCGAAATTAAGAACACCCCCTCCCCTCCCAAACCTCAAAAATGACATTCCAACAACCATGAAAATGGAAGGCGTACTAAGGAATGCACAATCACTGTGTACAATAGAATAATTCAAGTAAAAAAAACTCAAGTGAATGCAGAAGAAAAAAAAAAAAGCTTGTGAATCATAATGCTCTTGAATAGCCCTATGGAAGGGAAAAGACTGCTCAACAAGGTCCGCACCTTTCTCATTCCTGACAGGAATAGCACCCGCTGTAGACATGGTTGCTTGTGATGCTTCTCTTCAACCAGGTAAAAAAAAAAGAGTAGTCCCCTGCTATATGGACTGTAGAACAGAATGGGGATACCGGCCACAAGCCCTGTTGGAAAAGAAATGAATATATAATTATTAGTTTAAAATTGCATTTCAACAAATAAAAATAATAATAATTGATTATTTTTAATAAATTCTTTGTTTAAGGTCTCATGGCTGTGTTGATACTTAAAGGCTATAGTGCCAAGTCTAATTAGAGATTTGGACCCAGGTCCACAACAGGGTGTAAGAACGGGGAAGCAATTTAGATTTCTGATAAAATAACAAAAACATATGAAGTTGCAGTAACTTGCAGTTACAATAAACAAAAACTATGGTAATCAATAAAACCATTATGGGGTTCTATCCATGTCCGTGTGTGGCAGCGGACTGCAGAACCATTTCACAAAACTAAGTACACAAGGACAACATTAAAATGATGTGACATAGCCTACATGTGATTCAGTCTTTTGATTTAGTGTTTCCAACCCTACATGTCAATATGCTGACAAATGTTGAGTATCAATACTGCCAGTAAACCTATCAATGGCTGCATTACACTTAGCAGTCATCCGGTCTGGAGAGGACTTGAAATTGCATTGCAATTCTACAATACTAAGACTAAGGGGCCAATGGTGAATTAAAAAAATCCACCAAGGTACTGTACCGATGCATGAAATAAAAAGCACAAATACTGTAACCCAGGCACAAACTTACCCGTCATCCATCCCTACAGTCAATCCTGTCCAAGACGGCCACTCATTGTTGAGAGAAAAGTGGTCGTCTTGGACAGGTTGGATGGATATGAAGTGAAAAAAACTAACTTTTCTCCTCCCTCCCCTCAGATGAGTACGAAGTAAGAAAACAACCAACCCTTTCAATCATTACCAAATTGGCAAATGGGATGTTTTAATATTCAGGGTTCATACAACTTGACAGCAACAAAATATAAAGACTTTATAAAGACCTGTAAAGACTGCAAGTTTAAATTCTA
>JAUKPP010279573.1:0-20637 GCA_032273245.1 Phyllaplysia taylori | reverse complement strand
TTTCTAATATTTAAAAAAGGGGGAATTGGAGATAAATTGAAAAGGCTTGCGGACTCTGTTCATACTTTCAAATTGCTACATTAAATTACGAGGTCTGCATAAGTTGTTGTTTGTTTTTATCGCGGCTCTAATGTTTCCATACGTTCATATAAAAAAAAGAAAAAAGAAAACAGGACGATCAGGGTTTCCTGGCCCAGACAAGTTTTTAGCTTGTGACGTTTTCGAGCAAGACAAAATATTGGGTTTTTTTTTCCTTGCAGTAAATGATTAGACTTTTTTTTTCAATCGCACTAAGTGCAAACAAATGGTCTGGATGTCCAGTTGTTGTTGTTGCTGCTTTTCCTGTTGCTGTTGTTTCTGTGGTTGCTGATGTTGTTGTTCATCAAGTTATGTTTTTATTTAATTCTAGCGACCATTTTGCTTGGGGGGGGGGGCGGAGTCTTAACGCGCCGTTCTATATTGCTGGTTGTATTAAATACATAATTTTATTGCGTTCGTCGCTACTTCAGCAATCGTTTGTTTGTTTGTTTTTTGTTAGGATTTTACAACTCCATCGACTTTATAAGGTTATTTCGGCACCGTGAACCGTTTCAACGCGCACACGGCTCCAGTCGTCCTTTTAGTCTCCGCTCTGCACACAATACAGGAAAATAACAAACGAAACGAAAGAAAGCAGAGCAAGAAAATAAAATCGCGCCATCAAATTACTTAATGGAAACCACTAAAAATCCTATATCGCAAACGGTCACCACATTTGTCGCTGACATTAATTCAATAACTAGTCAAGTCAGAGATTTTTTTTAAAAAGTTGGAGTCCCAGATTTAATCTAATCTACGACGTGGCTTTGCTGGCGCAGTTCTTTTTTTTTAAACTTCACTTTGATTTCATTTTTATTTCATTCTTTCTACCTTTCTTTCTTTTCGTCTCTGAGCCTTTCGGCCTTTTCTAGACTGTTCTCGATTGTAACACTAAGAGAAGGAATGTAGACTAAAAATTCAATACATTACAACTTCTTTAAAGCGTAAACGAGGCCGTCTTAGTTAAGTGAAACATAATATTGATTGAATACAATAAAAATATACCCGATAAGAATATTTTATTGGAAAGCACATAGACCCTCTTTGGATCGATACTCTATACATAAAAGCAATCTATTAGTGTAAGACTATTATAAAATCCTTCTTTCATCCATTAGCACCGACGTGGTCGTGCTTATTTCTTCGTCGTTTCGTAGCTTGCCGTTTTATTGTCGTAAGAAAATTATTGGGTTTTTTTTTTCCTTGTTTACTTTTTATTATTTTTATTCATCATGTAGACTACATTTTGTCCACCCAGTATGTCTTTTTGCCTTTGTCCAGTCTTCTCACAACCCAATCCCATTACATAAACGTTATGTATTAAACTATTGGATGGCTCGGATTCAATTAATCGGATTAGTCAAGATGGAATAAAGTAGCGCTGTGGACTACTGTTTAGGCTCTTTGCCTGCCATGCCATGCTGAGGACCCAAGTTCCATCCCGAGCGCACCCGATCTGGGGTTGTTTTTTTTTCAACTGGTTTTTATCCCTCTCAGCCCGGGTTTGCCCCGTCTCTTAAATGACCTTACAGTGATGCAGGGGATAATAAACTGGTAACCAACCCAAAAGCCCTGGGTGAAAATATCTGGAGAATCAGAATTGATGTGAGCCTATAATGTTTATTGGGAGATGACAAAATTGTTTTATTACCCTTATGTACGCGGCATTCCCGAATTCTGCCTTGGCTGTCTCGCTCGAGTGTCTGAAATATTGACCTGGGACCAACTTTGTCCTTGAGAAATACGGGCTGAAAGGCAGGGTCGAAGAAGTCCGTCTCTTAAATGACCGTACAGCTAAACAAATAAATTCCAGAGGTATTTGAACTGACTTTTCAATGCTTGCAAACTATGGCCAACAACCAGACACAAATTGTTTGACTCTTATAGCAATGCGAGATACCAGCATATCGAAAACCTTACTTGGCATTGGGTCAATGGTAAAAGAAATAAAAAGAAAGTCCCAGGTTTAATCGAATCGAACATGTGGCTGTGCTGGATGATTTATTTTTTAAAAGCCCCAGGTTCATTATCTCTTTTTTACTTTAATTATTTCTAGTTTTCTTTTATTTCGTCTGAGCTTCTAGGCCTTTTCCTAAAGTGCTTTCGAATGTAACACGTCCACAATACGTCCATCACATATCTTATAGAATATTTATCTTAGTCTTGCTGATGGCGCTCAGCTTACAATAAAGCTGATATCTTATTATCTGCTCTATAATGTCTCAAGAGACAAAGATGCCTAGCCACCATCTCGTAAATTTCACATTCATGAATAAGTTAGAGATCCCATCATTCACGTTAAGTTATTTTGTTTTCAAGACCACCAGTGTAAGCATGAGGTCGGTGTCGCCTTGACCTAATTCAACAATTATGTTCGGGGAATTGAAGAGCGTTGTTTTCAAACCGAGTGATGCCCAGTTTAGGAGCTTCTAAGATGTTGACCAGAAACTGTCATGGAGAAAATCGGTTCTTAAAAACAATTTTTTTTTCTCCTGAAGGGAAAATGAAATCAACGGGATTTTAACAATAATTTGGCTAAACACAGTTGGGACAACGACAAACTAGAAACTAGAATCCACAACAAAAAAATCTATGTAGTTTTGGATTTTTTAAAATTTGGGATAGCCTAGTTTTGAACAAAAACTCTCTTCAATCTGCACTTTCCAGGTGCAAAATATCCACATTGGTATAAAAAAAAATACGAAAATACATTATCTTTTTAAAGGAATGATCCAATCTTACACACACGTTTCGACAAGAACGAGGTCGTATATCAGGTACGAGTGAGTAAAGCCTCCATAGAGCTCACTCACTCGATCATTGTTTCCTTCCTGATTGCAATACGATATGCCCTAGCCTAAATGAACGCTTTTCGGGTCCATTTTTGCTGGTCTTTGTTATGATGTCTCTTTTTACTCTGTGCGCCTGTCATCGCCACATCAAATTATATTGGATGGAAAAAGAACAAAAGATCAACAGACAGGGCCGTTTCGTTGTTTCTGTTTTTATGTTGATGCTGTTGTCGATGATGATGTTGTTCCTGACGATAGTTTGGACAAATCGTCACTTCAGTGTTCTTTTGTTCGATCCTAAGTGTTCACGTGAAACGATATGCGTCTTCTATTCACCAGCAGAGGGGTGCAAATGTTCAACATTCGTCGCAAAAAGATTACATGGATTAAAGACAAATTCGCATCGATTTCACGGAGTTCCTGGTTTAATCGCCAAGGGTATCAGTTTGATATGTTTCCTTCTATAGTTTTATCCGCGGCTTTCTCTTTGAGCCTTTGTTTCATGTCGTAGCTGCCACATGTCGAAATGGCCCAGCAATGTCACGCTGTCGCTGCCTTCAGCGGATTGCTGGGCAATTGGTCGTTTAAAACACACTCTGGATAAATAGGCTTAAAGTATTCGTAGATTAGGATACTTCAATGACACAAGTCTTTTTTCTCTGTGAGAGTTGGGACTTTTTTCACCCCAAGAACTATCCAAATGGCGTCTGTGATGTAATTTTTGGCTCTACGCCTATCATGCAGGAGACCCGAGTCCTACCCATGGACGACCTGTATTTTTCTGCTGGGATTTCTCCCTCTCAGTCAAAGTTTGGCCGTTCCAGGCAGGGTTGAAGTAAAAAGGCGAGGTGGCTAGTGAGCACTAACTTAAACTAAGACTACATTTGCCAGTGACCAATGAGCCAATTTCAGACGTCTGTTTGTCTTTCTATCCTACATTTTCCATCGAACGTATTTTCGGAGCTTTCAGTATTATAAACTTTTTAGCATCATGGTATCATCTTGACATCTTTATCCGAATCATTTTCATACTGATCCAAATCAATTCGTATTTCAAATTGTATCTTTGTATGAAATGAGGAAATACGATTAGAGCCTGAAAATAAATCGTTCTTGAAGCTCAAAAACACCAAAACTGGGGAAAAAATAAATATTCAATGCAATTATCCAGATTTCATAAATACGTGCACCTATTTATCCGGATTTTCTATTCGATTCACAGACCAGTTCTAATTTCTCGGTGTATTTTTTAGGATGTTTTCTCCGTCCTTCTGGCGATCTGTGTCCAGTTTTGTTAGACGTTATTTGATATTAATGTAACCTATTATTTTCCTGTGTACGCTGTATGGTCTTGTAGACAGGAATTTACGAACGTATTATTATTCATCAAGTCTGAACTGGGGAGCTTTTATTATCTCATCGAAATATCCAGTCTATTGAGTTTAAGGCAGGACTTTGAAGGCTTAAAACCGAACAGTTGAAAAAGAACGACGCAAAAAGAAACCCAAACAAACACCTTACAAATACAACCAGTCTCCGTTATTTTCACCAGCTTTTTTATTACCGATATCTTAACGCGCTGTATCTGATCACATACTCGGATATTTATCCATGTGTAAACACCAATGCTCGATGCTCACTCACTGGGGCTTCGGGGACATTAAGTTTAGCGCCAGGGCAAAAAGAAAAGAAAATCAAGAGTACTTTTAACTATGATGAAAAGAAACCAGGCGAAACACAAGGAAACTGTTTTTAACAAAAGAAAAACAGACCAAGGCTAAATAGAAAAGAAAACAAACTATGAATAAAAAAAATGTATAGAAAACAATAGGCAGAAGGAATGCAGGAAAACATGAGAGAAAAGAAAATGTAGAAAGGAAAAAATAAAATAATTAGATTAATTTAAATCAAACATAATGTAGTGAACGATGAAGAATAGAATAATCGTGAAAGGGACGTTAAAATAGGACAACCAACGTTAGAGAAGAATGCAGGTTAACAAAATTATATGAGGAAAATGTTACCTGAAAATGCAGGAGATGTTTCGAGAAATAGACTAAGAAAAATTATGTGGTCAAATACTTTACGTCAGAATAAAGGTGTGTTTTCCTATTATTTTTTTATTTTTTAAACGAAGATATGTTTGGTTTTGATTTAATGCGCCATGCAACACTGCAAGGTCATTTCGCGTCCATCTCTGATAGGACGGGGTCGGAGACATGAAAAGTCCGAAAAAAATCCCGGTGAACCTCCCCAGATTCAAACCCCAAGCCGCCTTGTCTGTAGGTGGGCGCGCTACCGCTCGGCTATCGACACGCCAATGAAGTTTTGAAAAGTCCAAGACAAACATAGTGCACACTATGGTGCTTATATGAACACAAGTGCTACTGTACGCACATACACATACATTCAGATACACCGCATATTCTTAACTTAAAAAAACCAAAAACCGCTTGCATATTCATGGACTGTGAATGAGACAGAGAAAGCGAACGAGAGAGAGAGAGAGAGAGGGGGAGAGAGAGAGAGAGAGAGAGAGAGAGAGAGAGAGAGAGAGAGAGAGAAGAAAAGGGCAATAAAAAAGTATAAAATGTTTGTGGACGTCGTATTAATTGTGTAACTATAATGAAAAACTTACCACATACCCAATCTATAATTGATTATAATATAATAATTCAACATAAAAATGAAGACAGATTATATGAGTGCGCTCGTCGTCCGTCCCTCCTACTATCCTTCGACCCAACTCATAATTCAAAAATGTATACACCAACTCGTCCATCTATTTATATCCACCCATCCATTAATTAATCCATCCATCTATCCATCTCAAAACCGCTTGGTGCTCTAATCCCAGATACGCACTCAGTGACCTTAGTACATTGCTGTGTCATTATTATGCATAAGAAGAGCTGAACCGGTCCCTGTGGGTATTCTTCTGTTGGGAAGCTACTTTCAGTCTCGGTTCTTAACCTATAACGCAGAGGATGGGAGTTCGATCCCTAGCTTGAACCCACATCTCTGCCCGGGGCAAGTTGGAAGTAGCCAGCGTAAAAAAACACCCCTGCCTTTCAGTGTTGCGAGATGCGTAAAATCAAAGCAAGCAATTACTTAGGATTAGAAAAATATTGATCAAGAATTAGTTCAGTTAAGCAATTTTCTTCCCATTTTTCCGATTTCAACAGAACGACTCATCTCGAATTGTCCTTACCATTGATGAATACAAACTATGTATGATTGTATAATGCCATTTCAAATCGAAAAGATAACTCTCCTCTCCCACGATAGGCATACTTCGTAACTTTTCAACTCCGTAACTTATGTTGTGAACAACATAAATACACAGTAATTATGGCAAAGTTTGAGGTCGACCCTATAATTTCGTACAGCGATCGTTTTGAAAACAGTGAGTTCATTGAGGTAAAGACTGAAAATGTTTGAAAATTCTCATGTTCCGATTAACGTTCGTAATTTTTGCTGTTTAAACTTGCGTCAGATTACTCGATGAAAGGTCGAAATTTTTTAGAGGACATTAATTGTTTTCTCCTTGAAGATATTTTGCAGAACATTTGGGAAGAGATGGAGGGGTAGATAAAGAGAGAGAGAGGAGGATAGATGGAGAGAGGGGGAAAGAGGGGGGGGGGGGGTGGAGATCATTTAAGTGGTATAATGATAAGTTTAGCTGACTTCGAGGAAATAAAAGTGGGGTTTCTGCCTGATGTTATGAATTCATTGCAGTTGACAAAGAAAGATTTTTTTTCATTTTTAGAGAGAGAGAGAGAGAGAGAGAGAAAGGAAGATGGAAGGCGAGTTAGAGAGGAGGAGTAATTTAATTCTATCTCTTTTTTTTCCTGCGCCAAATTTCTACTCTCACGAATTTCATTTATTCTGTTTTTTGCTTCAAAACATACTTCTATGGTGAACATGCTTTGCACAAAATAATGAGTACGCTTATGTGTGTTGTGTGTGTATTTGTGTGAGTTTTGAATGCGAGCACTCTCACTTACGCGCTCGAGTACGATTAGAAGAGAGAGAGAGAGAGAGAGAGAGAGAGAGAGAGAGAAAGAAAAAAAAGTGTGTGTTTGTGCGTAAGTTAAACATAGAGACAAAAGGGCAGACAAAGAAAAGCGTTAGATGACACAAATGGCCGTCATCCCAACGCCATCCCTTACCAATCTCTCGGATACAGCTTTTATTTTTCTTCAAAGGGATTTTAAGAAAAAGGAAGAGAAAGAGCGAGAGAGAGAGAGAGAGAGAGAGAGAGAGAGAGAGAGCGGGAGAGAGAGAGATAGAGAGACAGCGAGACAGAGAGGGTGGGAAGATTTCGATATATTGTCCAACTTGGTTCATTGTGTTCACAAAAGCATAGAAAATTGATCCCTCAGTGGTTATGTACCCGTGAAATGAGTAGACAAAGCCTAGGAAAACGCCGGGTCCTTCCCGTCCTTTCTGCTGTAGTTTATTACTTCGTGATTTTGAGTCATACTTTTGACGTTGTTTTTTATTTCTATCACCACCAGTGTCGTTGCTTTATCAAGTATTTCTTGTTTGCTTCTTTTAGTTTTGTCTTGACAGTTACTATTGTCCTAATCTATTTCCTGGCTCTGAAATAAACTAACAGTATCCATAGTATCACAGAATTTCAACAAAGCAGATAAAGAGGAAGAAATTAAGAATTATTGATTCAATGAGGCACCGGCTTCTTTGGCTGTTTGAGTCTTCACCAAAGCAAAGAAACAAAGAATGCAATTGGAGAAATTGGAGAAGGTAAACAGAGTGATAATGAAATGTTGATGGTTCTTTGTATCCTCTGTCAGGTTTATGGAAATTTGGAAGTTTACCTTTTCATACAAAAAAATTATAGTTGTAAATCTTTTTACATGCATTTAGTCATAAATACCAAATGGAAGGCAT
This sequence comes from Phyllaplysia taylori, assembly GCA_032273245.1. Classification (NCBI taxonomy): domain Eukaryota; kingdom Metazoa; phylum Mollusca; class Gastropoda; order Aplysiida; family Aplysiidae; genus Phyllaplysia; species Phyllaplysia taylori. Next base: position 12,853 of record JAUKPP010279573.1, on the reverse strand, counting down.
TTTTGTTATTTTGTAATGTTTATTGAAAGTACTTGGAGGATGAATAGTTCTTTGATTGGTTTTTTCCTACTGCAATTATTGGACATACATGGGTGGAAATACTCAGACGGATAGACAAGTGGGAATGAACTATTGAACTCATGACAACTGGGTCCAGTTACTAGACATATTTTACAGACAGAAAGACAGACAGACAGACAGACAGACAGACAGACAGACAGACAGACAGACAGACAGACAGACAGACAGACACACAGACAGACACACAGACAGACAGACATGCAGAGTCAAGTGTGGGAGAGAGATTAAAGACGTTTCAGAAAAGAGATTTTAAAAAAAGAGCGTGAAAGAGAGAAAGACAAATTCTACATGGCGAATGTGTAGAGAGAAAAGGCGAGGGGGCGGGAGAGAATAGGACACCGAGGTTGAGGCAGAGGACAAAAAGCGCTAAGAGCAAAGAGAAACCTTCATAAAAGCTAATAAGACTCCTCTTCAAACAACACACACAAATCAATAGCCACTCACCCCAACATTTCCACTAGGGTTCCTCCTCATTGCTTTCCACAGAGGCGGATCTGAATCAGGTATCTCATCATATCGCCTTACTGCCTGCCTCTCTTCCTCTAACGGATTCAGTGAACCTTTCCGTCTCCTTTAATCTCTCCATCTCTCCTCCATTCTCTCCATCAGGATGTGTGGGGAGGAATAAAGCAAGTAATGAATATTTCGAAATACAGGAGAAATCGCCTTCGGGTTTGCAGACAACAAGGAATCTATTAGTTAGCCGTTTCTGTCTGTGTTTTGCCGCTTTGGTCCTGGAAAATGGCATCCATCAGTTCACGTGGCTTGCTCGCTGGTCGCAGTTAAAACAGTGTTAAGTGTCGTTAATGACCTGGCTATTTGAGAGTGCTCTCCTGAGGGGTTTGCTAAACAGAATGAACAAGAGATGAAAAGGAAAACTGAGTAAGCGTTTGGTACATTGTTGGCCACTTTTGAACTTTCTGTGGTGTTTTTTCCTTAACTTTGGCGGTGTTATCTGGAGATCTGTGGTAAATTATTCAAGCTTGACAAACCCAGTTGTCTTCAGAGGTAGCCTCAGAAATTCGGAACAATAGCTCGTCATGAAATAGCAGTGGTATCATCATCATCATAGCCATCACCATCAAAATCGGCTTCAGTGTCACCATATGGAACAATATTCGCTTAACAAGGCCTTCGTTATGAATTAACGTCATTTCATTCCATTTCAATATTCGCTAAAGGTTTGCGTCAATGTTCCAGCGGGAAAGTCAAGGCTTCAAAATCTGACGTCCGTAGAAACAACAGCAGCAGCAACAGAAGAAGGACAGAGAGAGGTATCATCGTAGCAGTGGTTGCGGTCGTCGAAGTGATGATGATGGGGATGATTATACTGATGCTGCTGTTGCTAGTGGTGGTGGTGGTGGCGGCTGAGGTGGTGAGTTGGGCGTGGTGGAGGTCGTGCTGGTTCCCGTTCTGACGGTTGAGGTGGTTGCTGTGGTGGACAAGTTGTCTGCATCCTCCCCAACGACAACAGCAGCAGCGGCGGCGGATTTCAATGGCACCAGACTGAAAATCTTCCTCTAAACCAAAGAACAGAGGTATAAGAAAGAGAGAGAGGGTATGAAGACAAGAGAGGTGACGAAGGAGCAAGAGGGTATCTCACTCGCTCACTCCTCTTTCTCAACCTCCCTCAACCTCCCTCACCCTTTCTTCGCCTCTCCCCTCTGAGTGCATGTGTATGTGTGGCTCCTGTGAGTCGCCTTTTTCTTCTTCCTCACCCGCGCTGTGTCCTGTCGCACGCGCGCCCCGCGGCCTGGTGTGAGCGAGATTATGAGGAGTGGCTGCTACAGGCGCGTGCTTTTCGCGCGCTTTGGAAGAAGCGGGTCTGGCGTGGAACAAGTCTTATCTGAGAGGGGATTTGGCGGGGGGGGGGGGGGGGGGAGAGATCTGTTGAGAAAGAGAGAGAGAAAAAGAAGAAGACGGAGATTAAAACGAAGGATGGTGGGATGAGAAAAAGAAATGAAAGGAGAGAAAGAGAGAGAAAGAGAGAAAGGGGTGGGATAGTTTGAGTCAAACTGAAAAATGAATAGGGTGGAAGGAGACAAATGGAGAGGGGGGGGGGGTAGGGGGAGGTAAAGAGAGGGGTAAGAGAGAGAGAGACAGACAGAAAGAGAGAGAGAGGAGGAGGATGTGATTGCTTCATATTAATTGATTGGGCGTGACAAGGACAAACTTACTGTTTTTCACGTTGAATCAAAGAAAAATAGTAACACATAACACGCCCCGATAGGTACTCACAAAGTACAACTATTGGGACAAGTGACGAATAAGGCATCTTTGGAAAAAGGTTTTTAGAATAAATCCCTTAGATTTGAAGCTACACAAGTAAAATTTTTAGGGGAAAATAGTACTAAACAAAACGGCTCTAAAAAGTGTCAGATGTCTAGCTATACCAGAGCGTTTTGGGGTTTTGTTTCCCGCCCTTTTATAAGGTCATTACGAAGGCGGAATACTTCGTCCCGGATGTCAGGGCAAACTAGGGCTGAGAGAAACCCAACATCCTGACAAAGAGAGGCCATTTTCTGATTTAAATCAAGAGCAAATGCCTGGTCCGGCCAAAACAAAGCCCCTTCCCCTTTCCCTCACACACACACACACACACACACACACACACATACACACACACATACACACACACACACACACATCTTCTCAGGCGAGACAGTATCTACACAATTACACGGAATTGTAAATCTGTATCTGCAGTCTTCAATAAGAAAAACTATGTGTCATCCAGCCAACATTTTGACTAGAGATATTGAAGTGTCACCTGTCATTAATCAAAACTTTTGAGAAGAAGAACCCCACTACTGAGCACCAGTAGAACCTCTGAAAACTAGTTAGTTTTCTTCAATTGATCCACATTGGGTTTCAGAAACGTTAAAGTTTAAACAGTTCACCTAAACCATTTGATGCTTAATCCATCTTTTTGACCGACTGGAAGTTTATCTTTTTTTTTTTTAAGCCACTTTTCCTCTTTTTCTTAACAAATGCATTTTTTACTTTTGCTTTCTGGGTTGTTGTTGTTTTTCTCATCACCCGGGAGCGCCCTTCGCCCCTGCATGTTTGCGTCGTGCAATGACCCCACATAAGATACACAGAAAATTTTGGCAATTAGTACGGACGCACAAAATATTATAACCGATCCTCTACGCATTGGGTTTTTACTAAATGTGGTCAATGTAGAAAACTTCCCACTGTAGAACAAAGTGCATCTCCCCGGCTGCTACATGCACGGCAAAGCCACCACCTCGCACACCCCGCTCCATTCACTTGATCAAATCTGCTGATGCTAATAAATCTCCGGCTATTTCAGGGAAATTTATGATAAGTCTTTGATGTCCAGTCAACCTTGTCATTAATTGGCTGTGTCTAGACAATATTGATTTTCGAAAGGGTGAAGTAACTGTAATTCCTGAATCGAAACCATTATACGCTAGTGTGTTGTGACGTATCTATCTATGGTTCAGTTCTTCTTTCGTATCTTTTCCCCTCATTTAGACGTTAATGCAATGCTGTCATTTACAATGAAATTCTTGCGTAAACCTTGCACTCCGCCTACTGTTTTGTTTATAGTTTATCAACAACATGAGAACGCCGGTGAAAGAATAAAATATATGGACGGCCTCTATCCAATAAAGACAACAGTTTTACATTTACTGTAGCAGAAATTCCGTTGCAGGACTTTCGAATGCCTGATAATCATGAACATATTGGATTCGGGTAGAATAGAGTCAATAGAGTCTACAACATTATCCCTATGGTCCTGCCGTCTCTTGCCTCTGTTCTATCGATGATGAACTTCACAACGGGTGATCCTGTCCCGTAAAAACCTCGTAAGTGCTGCCTGAGTGTTTAACTATAACAAATCAAATCAGTGTCGTAAGCAATCGTACTTTTATAGCCGTACCTTAAGCTTTCAATGTTTCTCTAAGGAAATTAAACTCGACCGATTTGTCCAAATACCATAACAGTGTAATCTGAAAGTGTTGTTTCCTACGTGGTTAAAGTGAGGGATGACGGAACTGGGTCAGAGGTTTTACAATCATCAGACAAGTTTATAAAGGTTGGACACAGATAGTTGTATGTCTGTTAATAGGATAATTATCAGGGACACGCGTCCTATACACTTCTTGAAAGAAGGGAGGGCAAGAGCCAAACTTTTAATTGCATCGAAAACAACAAGCCTTTCTTGGAAATGTTTGTCAGCTGAAACGTTTTTTGTTTTTTGTTTTTAGTTGTTTTTTTATGAAAGCAAGTTGATCAACCTTTACATCTCTTTTAAGAGTATTGCAAAAGTGCTGATGTGGAAATCCCCATCTCTTTTATTTGTAAGTAGGACTGACTATTTTATTTCATTTATCTAAATGGCGACATTTTAATGGCGTCATTAGAACAGGGCTTTATCGGTGCCTCCCACCAATAGTTTAAGTGTCGGCCGTTAATGCTAAAGATACCGGGTTCAATCCCACCCAGTGCTGGCATGTATCTTTTTCCTCGAAACCATTTCTTTTCCTTCTTAATCACTTTCAATTTATCTGTCTATCTCATTCTCTCTCTTCCCACTCTCCCTCTTTCGGGTCTGTCCCTACTCCTTGCTTCTCCTTGCTCCTCTTCCATCGTTTCTTGCCGCGCCTTTTCTTTCGACCATTTTTTTTCCTCGGACCAGCGAGATCCTATTCCTAGGAACATGGGATCAGGATGAAAATCGCGAAAACCAAGAAAATTGCATTTTCTTAAGGTACGAATCAAACTTCTGTCTTCTGCGCTCAAAACGCGAAAGTTTCACTTCTGTTCGACCTCACAACTTTAGCAATGTTTCAGAGCAGTTTGCGGAGTTCTGAAAAACATATTGTGCTTCCCGCCATTCATCGAAGCCTTCCCTTTGCCGTTTAAAAAAAAAAAAAAAAATTATGTTTGTTTTTTAAAGAACGCCAAACGAAGTGACGTCATTGTGTAACTATGTAGTGGTTATTGCACGACAGAAGCTGGCTACGTTTGGTTTGGATTTAGCTTCACGCCCCTTGTAAAACTATATGGTCGTTTAGAAGCCGGCTTCTCCGAGCCTACTTGTCAGGGGCGACCCAGACTGACAGCGATGTATATAAAGCCACTAGCTTCTTTAGCTGTTTTAGCCTATGAAAACTACCGACAGGCCTATTTGTCCCGTTTTCCAAGTACCATGAAATTGATTTGAACAAAACAAAAGCTGATAAAGAAATAGTAGAGACAGACCAAACTACAGCGCCAACCAACCGCTGTTGAACTGAAAGACAAAAATAATTGTAACACACGGTGGAACCACATTGGGCCTTTTATTAAGATGAATATTTTATTGAGAGCTTTGTAAAAGACCACTTGTCTCCCTTGTGTCCCGTGTCAGGTTTGCAATCCAAACATTTTCCTCTGAATAATAAAGACCCGATATCCCTCATGACTTTTGCACAGCTACAGTGAAGGGGAAGCGAGAGATATTTGATTGGGGGATCCGACATGAATAATGAAAGCTGAAACATTGATCTGTTTAACAAAAACCAACATGTCTTTTCTCCCCCGAAACACATACTGTTGATGCGAAATTCCGTTTTGTTTTACAGTAGTGGCTTACCCAGATCTATTCGTTTTAAAACAAAACAAGCCCTATGATTTTATAAGCCCCGTATAATTGTTATGATAGATCTTCCCCTATTACGGAGCATTCGAAATAAAAAATAAAAAATAAAGGCAAAATTCAAATGTCCTTTAGAAATTTGTCTGTAGGCTTCAAAATATAAAAAAAATGACCGGCGCTGTGGTCATGCAGAAGACTCGAGTTCGATCCCAAGCGAAGAAAATCTAGGTTTTTCCTGCTCGGATTTTCCCTCTCAGCCCGGGTTGGCCCTGACAGGCAATGTCGAAGTAGCCCGTCTCTTAAGTGAGCTTAGTGTTGCAAGGAACATTACCAAACCAAACCAAAATAGAATAATACTATGCTATCAAATCCAGTACAGATATCTCTCCTACCCCCCCCCCCAACCCCCACCCCAACCCCCACCCCCACACCACCACTAACACAAGAAAAAAGGGAAAGAAAAAGAACACGAAAAGTATAATTTGTTTAGTTTGGTTTGATTACCAACTTTACGTCCCCTGCAACACTGTAAGGTCATTTAAGAGACGTTCTACTTCGACCCTGCCTGTCAGGGTCGACACGGGCTGAGAAGGAAAAATCCCAGCAGAAAAAGAACCAGATCGTCCGCAATCAGGGATCGAACCGGGGTCTTTCGCATGCAAGGCGAAGAGCCTAACCATTACACCTCAGCGCCGGTGTAGAATTTGTATTCTGACCTATTACGACAAGATCATAAAACAATATGTAGGCTATAACCCTAGGAGTAGTTCTGTTCTTATTCAAAACACTTATCTTTAATTCGTTGCAGAATGTAAACACTGTTTCTCTTTCTCTCTTTCTTCTGTCCCTTTCTGAATGTGGGCATCCCAATGCACAAGAGTATGTTTTGTGTGTGTATATGTGTGTGCGTTTGTTTTTTGTGTGTGTATGAGAAGATTGACTGTTTATGTGTGTGTTAGCGTGTGTGTGCTTGTGTGTGTGTGTGTTAGTGTGTGTGTGATATGTGATTCGGCGATAGCTAATCATGACGTCACCTTGACCAAACACTAGAGATCGATTCCCATCAACAAAGACAAGTATGGCTGGCTCCCGGCCCTGATAAAGCCTGGTCCCTGGTCCCGTCTTATCTCCAGCTCTTCAGACAACGCGCATGCGCTCTTGTACACGTACACACAGACAAACACACGTTTGTAAACGGGCAAGCATTCACACACGCAGACATACAATGGCATACATACGTAGGCTACATACAATCGTATTTTGACCCACAGAAGAACACCTCATTGAAAGAAATTATGAAGAACCGGTTCTGGGGTGTAATGGTTAAGTCTTTACCGTATCATGCGGAAGACCCGAGTTCAATCCCGGTCGCATACACACATTTACATGCACACGCACAAATACACAAACACACACACACAAGCACACACACATATAACCTAACAAAAGAGAAATGAGCATCCATCTGAGCTAAGGACCTCTGGGACTACATGTACTTGAGAAAAATAGAACCGGTGTCAATGTTTTCCAGAATTATCCAAATACTATCCGATTAAGGTATTAAAATCTGTCTGAGGGCGAATTTTAATCCCCCATAGTATTGAAAGCGGTTTAAAAACAACTTTTTCCTACATGACAGCGCTCTTTCGCCATTCCCATCTCTCTCTCTCTCTCTCTCTCTCTCTCTCTTTCTCTCTCTCTCTCTTTATCTATCTATCTGTCTCTATACCCATCTATCTATCCATCTATCTATCTATCTATCTATCTCTGCCTCTCTCTTTATCTCTTTTTTCTCCATCTCTTTCTCTCTCTCTCTCTCTCTCTCTCTGTCTCTCTCTCTGTATGTCCTTCTCATTGACTGCTAAAACAGGATAAATCGGGAATTAGCAACGTAAAGTATGTATGCCTTTTGTTCTCTCTCCCCCCTCTCTCTCTCTTCCTCTCCCTGTCTTTTTCCGTCTTTCAATATTACTCGCTTTATCTCTCTATTTATGTTTCCTCCTACCCACTCAGCAATTCTATAGTTACACGTATTTTCTCGTGAACACAGTGTATCTGCACCGTACCCTCTAACATTGTTTTATGTAGTAGTAATTCTATTTATCAAACTGCTTTGCTCCCACAACCGTTCATAATGAAGGGATGATGTATTGGTCGTATAAATCGCTGCATTCAACGAGAATTTAATTGACCACAACCATTTAAAAGCATTTAAATGGTTCTCAATCATAGATCTAAAAATAAAAAATAAATTGATTGATAACTTACAATTATTGCACTTTTGGGATCGGAGCTAATACTGCCCCTTTTGCCTGTTTATCAATTTTTCTGAATTGATGAGTGTAATCAATAAACGCTTATTTGGTGTATGGTCGGGGAGCTCTCTTGGTTTGGTAACTAGTTTTACGTCCCCCTGCAACACTATAAGGTCATTTAAGAGACGGGCTACTTCGACCCTGCCTACTTGGTCAACCAGAGCTGAGAGGGGAAAATCCCAGCATATAAATAAAGAGATCGTCCGCGACAGAGATCGAACTCGGGTTTTCTGCATGACATGTCTTGAGCCTAATCAATACACCACAACGTTTATGCAGGCATTCTATCGTGGCCGGCAACATCATCTTCTTCTTTCTATATTTTACTATCATTGTAATATCTTCCATGGTGCTGAAGTTACCTCACAGTGTCGATAATGCCGTAAACCTTTAAGAAAAAAATGAAGATCAATCTTACTGAGGAACGCTGGAGTGGCCAAGCAAGAAGGCAGTAGTGATCTAAAAGATGGCCAAAGTGTTTGAGACGACTTGGGTTTTCTGAGAAGCACAGAAATTTTATAGCATCTTCGTGTAGAACCAGGAAGTGATCGTCGCCTTTTTGCCATTATGAAGACAAGTGGAATTGCGCCGAAGCTTTGCTGTAGAGCTTGACAAAGGACAAATATCGCTGGTGATATTGCAAAGAGGTGAATAGTCTCCTATATTCTGTGTAGTATTCGCCCCTTTGCGAAACAACCAGCAATATCCTTACTTGAGTTAGGATTCGATGTGGCCAATATGATTAAGTTTTTATTTATTTATTTTTGTCTTTTTTAATCCTGTATTCTGAATTCAATTTCAGCATCTTATCTTTATTTTCCTCTTTTTTTTTTTCTTTTGGCTTTGATTTTTTCTTTCATGAAAAAGAAGTGGGGGTCAGGCCTACTTTAATAAGAGCTCCTATATCAAAGGAGAATTTACAGCGTTCATTGCGGCATAGAATTGTCATTAAATCAGACCAAAGTTGATATTAAGACAAAAATTATAGTGGTAATACAGTGACTGAAAGTATGATGTATTGGTCATATTATAGATCCCTCTATTCAACGAGAATTTAATTGACCAAAACCACTTAAAAGCTTTTAATCATTCATCATAGATCAATAATAAAAATTAAAAACAAATTGATTGATAACTAACTTACAATTAATGTCCTCTTAGGGCCAGAGCTGTTACCACTCCTACTGTTGTATTTGATTTGTTTTCTCAAATTTCCTGAATTGGTAGGTGCACTCAATAATCGCTACTTTAGTGGGTGGTTGGCAGGTGCTCTGGTGTGGTCTGCCACTTCATCTTCTTATTTCTAAATTTGAAAATCATTGTAATCTGTTCCATGGACTGAAATGACCCTACAGTGTCAAAAGTGAAGTAAACCTTCAATAGAACGTGCGAACACCAACCTAACTACCGGCGCTGTGGTGTAGTAGTTAGGCTCTTTACCTGTCATGCGTAAGATTCGATTTCCATCCTGGTCGCGGACGATCTGCGGTTTTCTTTTCTGCTGGGATTTTTCCCTCTTAGCGCGGGTTGGCCCTGATAGGCAGGGTCGAAGTAGCCCGTCTCTTACAGTATTGCAGGGGACGTCAAACTGCATACCGTTGGAGTGGCCAAGCAAGAAGAAAGCAATGGACTAAAGAAAATCACTAAAAACGTTGAAGAAGATTTGGGCTTTGTGAGAGGCACAGAACTTTTATAGCAACTTCATATTCAACCAGGAAGTGATTGTCGTCTTTTTGCCATTATGGAGACAAGTGAAATTGCGCCGAAGCTTTGCTGTAGAGCTTGATAAATGTAAAAAAAAAAAAATCCTTGAAGGGAGAATTGTATAGATTATATCACAGTTCAAATGTGATTATTAGGAAGAATTCGTTTTTTTCCACTATCAAGAGGAATTCATATTTATCTCTAATTCTAGAGTCACAGGAATAATCTTAGAGTTTTTGTAATGTAGAATCGAGGCAGCTGCCTAGCTTGACGGAGAGAAGGCATTCGATATTGCCAAGGGGACTATGTTTTTACTTTTATTTCTGATCTTTTCAAACAATGTATTCTTCATTCAAATCCAGTTGATCCTATCTTCTTTTTTGTTTTTGTTTTGTTATTTTGTCTTGTTTTAGTTTTCGAAAAAAAGAGAGAGAGCATTTACAGAGTTCATTGTGGCCTAAAATTGCAAATACAAAATCAGACCAAAGTTGACTTAAAGGCCTCTGAAGTATTATTATGTTGAGCAATTTGTTGAATGAAGTTTGATGAAACCAGCTTGTAGTATCTTGACTCAAGTTTATTATAAAAATACCATTGGCCAGTAGGCTAAAACGCTGCTGGAATAGACTATTGAAATTTTCTGCTGTGTCAGGCAATAAAGCTTTTGACAGTTAGAAAGCAGAGAAAAAGACGAGAAGCTGAACATAATACTAGATTATTGGAAGTGACGCATGGACATTTCCTCACCACGAGCATAACGTAAAGTAGTTTTGAAGCAGACCCGGACCGTGTTGACCCCAGACAAAACTGTGATGGCCACATGCCAGTCGACGTGTCAAGCTTTATCTGGAAGCCACTGGAATATCTCAGCCCATATGCTGCTGCAGACCACCCGCCATTATCGTCTGATAATTACCTTAGCAACGGATATGACGTCACGCTAATGGCGCGACGCTTGCAGGCGATAGAGAGCGTCTCCGATCAAATACTGGGCCAAGCTTCCTTCTCTTATCTCGCTTCCATTTGTTTTTAGGATTGAATATGAGACTGGCGTGGAAATTTATAATTGTTTGTTGTCCTGCTAGATTGTCTGGATGTTTTGACCAGCTTCCTGAATTGCGATTGTTATTGCATGATACTTTTAGATGGTTCTTTTTTATGTGGAGATATTTGAAAACGGCCAACCAAGTTGGACTTGTTTAATTTCTATTTGTAATTGGATACGCTCAATACTTCTGTGATGTGTTGCTTAATATCCGAATAATTGAAGCACTGGCAAAACAACAACAATGTGAAAAACAGAAATCCCAAAATATTATTTTAGGATGCACTTTTCCGTAGCAAATTCTAACTTCTTTTGTGTTGTCCGAAAAATGCGAATGAGAAAATAAATGGCTTTGACTACGAACAACTGAACAAACAAAAATGTTCAAATCAGTATAAAGTTAGTAATTTGATATTTCAAGCGTTGGTGGTTTTTGTTCTGTTTGGTTTGGTTTGGTTTGGTTTGGTTTGGTTTGGTTTGGTTTGGTTTGGTTTGGTTTGGTTTGGTTTGGTTTGGTTGTTGTTGGGGTTGTTGGATTTGGGGTGGTGGGGGGTGTTGTTGTTTTAGTTAATGATAAGAGCAGTCAACGTATTGTTTTCCTCTGTGCGTCTCTTTCGCAATGAATGCGTTGCTGCACAACAAAGATGGCATCTAACTCTCATCATCTCATGAAGCGAATGCAAAAATAGGCTTCAGAGAGAATATGAACAAACATTTTCCTTATGTCGTTAGAGTTTTTGGAGTTTCTATTCTACAAGTCGAAGTCTCCAACCGGTGTCTGTCGTATGATGGTCAGGGTCTCCGCCTATAATGCAGAGGACTGGAGTGCAAGACAGGTTTTGCGATCAAGTAGTTCTGTCTATGGTAATATACTGTAATGTAGTGTCCCTCTCAGCCCCGGCTAACCCTGACAGACAGGGTCGAAGAAGCCCGTTTATTAAATGGCCTTTCAGGCTTAAATAAAACAAACCAACCTTGAACTGTGGAAGACCAGCGCTGGAGGTCGATCCCGAGCGCGGACGATCTGGGTGTTTTTCTCAGCTGGGATTTTCCCTCTCAGCCCGGGTTGGCCCTCAAAGGTAGGGTCGAAGTCGCCCGTCTCTTAAATGACCTTACCGTGTTGCAGGGGACGTAAAACTGGAAACCAAACCAAACCCAACCTTCTTGACTACATGGTGTAGTGTATGGTTGGTTTGTTGTCTCACTTTACTTCAGGTACCGTATTCAAACCACACTCAAAACAGGCGGCCATCGTGGGTGTACCGTGAGTTATTTCTCACTTGGGTAAGGCAACGAATCGTTAAATAAATCTGGATAAAGAGGTGTACCTATTTGTGAAATCCGCATAATCCAGTGATTATAGTTAGGTCTTTATAGAGGCGCCGGCATCTACAGTAAGACATATATTTTCCGAAAGAGTTGCTTTACTTCCAGTTAAAACACACCAAACATTAGGTTTTACAGTTATCTACTAGTTTCACACAAAGAAACTAAGTAAAAATTCAATTCTGAAAGCGATTCTTTGAAGAAGGTTTTCGTGTAGGTATGAAAAGGAGTCGGGAAAGCATAATATCAAAACTATGTTACTTATCGTAATGTAAGGAAGAAAATTAATGAGTACGACATGCAGTGAAATTCGACATAGGGGTCAAATCGTTGGTTGTTTTGCATAAGGGCGAATAGTATAAGGAATGTAGAGCCGTGTTCGCCTCTTTGCTAAACAATGAGCGATATTAGTAACTTAAATTCGGAAAGAATACCAAGATAACATCACATTTCGTAATTTAAGGTAGCAAATTAATGCGTACATAATATAATGAAAATTCGACATAGGGGTCATTGTTTAGTTAAAGTTTTATTACTGTACATCACTTATGACAACAGTTCCATCCCTTACTCCGATTTTATGCTAGAAATACGCAGGGGTATTTTTATTGCAGTACGTTTAGGCGTAGATCTGCCCCCTCCTATCCTGGAAATCCCGCTGTTGGTACTATTTCTATCGAGGATGGGACAGCTCTATTGTTAAAATAAACGGATATATCATTCAGTCCTTTCCCTCCCCCCTCTTCCCCCCCCCCCCCCACCCCGCCTCCC
>JAUKPP010279562.1:0-10740 GCA_032273245.1 Phyllaplysia taylori | reverse complement strand
TTAAAAACAAAATAAATATATATTTTTAAAAAATACAACAATTTATTCGAAAAATAAAGCAACAAATTCTGACAATGAGCAAACAATGAATATATTATTGCTGCTATATTATACGCCTACTTGTTTTTCAGATGGTTTTTGTACGTCATGGTTTGTCTTTTTGCGTCTCGCGTATCGTTTGGGATGAAAGAAAGTTGCCAAAATTAGACAAGACGTCTGGTTCGGAAAGGGCGCATGATCAAAATAAATGGCATTTCACGGTAAAATAAACGGTGCACGTGCCAATGTCATATAATAACATCTTATCTGTGGTAAGTAGACCTATAGGTAGAAAAGTCACAATCAATTAACACCAGAGATATCATTAGTGTAGAGATCGATGCGTGACGTTACTCCTGCCATCGCTTGCGGTGTAAGGGGAATCACTTGACGCAACACAAGTGCGGCAGAAAATTGCGCGAAGGAAGTCAACAGTTTTTTCGACTAAATTAATGCTCCACTCCATAGTCTGGTAAATACGGTGTGTGAGTAATTTTCAGATCGACTCGTCCCGTCAGCACGTGATTTTCTGAGCTACTGCGAGTATCTACAACCGACTGTGGAATGGAGCATTGAGTCGAGGCTAATTATTTAGTTGGTTTGTACATCTCAGTAAGAAAATACTACGGCAGTGAATTACGCGAAGCAAGTCAACAGTTTGTTTTTCATTAAATGCTTCACTCAGTAGTGGGGTTAATTATACAGTTAAGTAGGCCTATGAGAGTACAATTTTCAGTCTAAGCCAGCGCGTGGTTTCGTGATCTACTGCGAGCAGAATGATGCATTTAGTCGAGGCTAACTGTTTAGTTGGTCTGTGCATCCCAGCAAGATTAAAAGACAACAACAACAACAACAAACAAACAAACAAAACTTTTTTTATTGAAAAGATGAGTGCGCAAACAACGACGGATGATGAGCCTCGAGACAGAGAATTACCGCCAGTTTGACACGAGTTTCCACGCCGACTGACAGTAGATCTGACAAGACAAGCCAGGGCTCCGCCACGAGGTGTGTGCGGCGCGAAACAAGTGGGAAAAAGTAAAGTTACCGCGCTGCAAACACCGCGCGTTTTCCCCCAGTCCACCCAGATCGCGCGCTCTTACTGGCTGAAAAGCTTGTGTGTGGGTCTGAGTGACAGTTTTCCCACTCGCCGCCCCGCCACAACACTACGCCCCGCGTCACCGGCAAACACCACCCCCCCCCCCCCCCTCCTCTGCTTTACTCCCCCACATGGGAACTCAGGCGCTCACCTACGTCCGTGCACGCATGTGCCTTCGTATGCGCGCTCATATGCATACACCCACACATAGACGCACAAGGGGTTACATACTGACGCACACACACGAGAGAAGAAAAGTTTGGGTAGGGTCTTCTTTTTTATGGATGGTTGGGGGAAGGGGTGGGATGAGTGGGTAGGGGCTATAGTAGGCGGCGGCTCTGGTTTGGGGAGGGGACATGATCGGCGAACGAGAGACGGGAAGGAAGAGGAGGAGGTGGTGGAGGTGTTTGGAGAGAGAGAGTTGAGTGTTCACGACAAGACACCACCACCGGGCTGGGGAGTGGTGGGGCCGGGATCCAGCCTCTATATAAAGCTTTGCTACCTTCTCAATCGGCGATTATTCACACAGACATACCCGGACTACCGAACTGGTGAATGAAGAAAAACTTATAGAAGCAAAAGAGTGAGACCCTATATTTTCACCTTTGGTTACCGATGTTGTAAAGGACAAATATCTTTCATCACCGAGTTTGAGGAACTTTGGTCTACTAGACTTCGATCACTCGAAAATCTCAAGCAATCGTTTCAAGATACGGGTTTGTGATCTGACTTTTTAGTCTTAATTAACCCCGCTTTCATTTTTCTCAGCCAATATATCGGCATCTGGAGACTTAACAAGCAATATAAGAGTTCAAAATGCATCGATATCTAGCGTAATTACTTTTTAACTCTCAGTCCAAACTGTGGGTTAGCGAAAGATTGTACGTCTCCACACTCACAATACCCTTCTTGACATGGAGTTCGCCTGTTGAATGTTTTAGTCAATAACTATTGTCACCCGGACCAAGTCTTTCAAAAGTCTCAGTGTTCTCAACTTGTCGTCTCTCCAAGCGCTAAAAAAATCAGAGGCATGTCGTCCTCATATCGCCAATCCCGACCCACAATACCACAGGGGTCAAATCTGGACATATCATCATCATTAACTCGCGAATTACAAGCGTGTTCCTGTATGCAGGCCTCAACAACGGCATCGTTATCTTCATCACACCATTTTGCCTCATCGCTCTCATCCTCGCTATCATCGTCTTTAACCTCGACACAGAGCTTCACATGCTCCCCAGTCACCGTTGTGCCATGCTTATCAAACAGTCAACTCCCGTCTCCCCCCTCTCCCTCCTCCCCCCTCTCCACCTCCACTCTTTCTTCTGACACGCCCCAACTGCGGACGCTTAAGAACTGTGAAAAGGACTCTGAAACTCGCTCCGACTCGTATAGATCTTGGTGCACGTCTTATTCCACATCATCCTCGTCTTCACCATCGTCGTCGTCATCCACCGCGTCGGCAATGACCTCCACCTTGGCTACACTCCGCTGCCCACCAGTCGCACTCACCTGTCTCCTGATACTCGCCTCGTTATATATCCCATCTGCTCAGGCCAGAAGTGCCGGGGTTTGTCTCGGGGTGCCCTGCGCCAATGGTGGGCAACGCCTGGTCTCAAACTCCGTCTGGGGAAGCTGTCGTTGCCGGTGTCAACCCGGCTTTGTGGGACCATTCTGTCAGTACCAGGCGGCCAGGAAAAGAAGCGCGGGAAATGCTCGACGCCCGGTTGGACGTTTGGCGGAGATGGTGGAGATCAGACAAAGACTTTTGGCGCTTCAGCAGCGTCTGGACCAGGGCGAGCCAACTGACCAGGACTCACGGGTCCAACTGACCACTGACCCCGACACCAGTTTGTCCGGGAGTGTACAAGCCGAGGATGCTCGTCTCGAGTCCTTCACAGCGAGACAGAACCGGCCGCGGAGATCCTGGTACCCCAAGCTCACGTTCCGGAGGTAACAGCGACGGTAAGTTGATCCAGACATTGTCTTTTCTAGCACTTTATGAAGTCTTATGTGTGGTCTTATTACGTAAATTCAATTGTTTTTACCTTGTTTAATCGCCCTCTCAACATCTGTCCCTTTCTCTCTCGCTCTCTCTCTTTCTCTCTCTCTCTCTCTCTCTCTCTCTTTCTCTTTCTATCTCTCTCTTTCTCTCGTTCTCTCTCTCTCTCTCTTTCTCTCTCTATCTCTCTCTTTCTCTATCTCTCTCACTCTACCTGTGTCTCTCAAACTGTCTAGATCCCATGTCTCTGCTGCATCAGTAAACTGATTGTCTCACATAATGCTAATATCCTGCACAGTTGACCTATAATATCTGAAATTGTTCTATTTATTTTATCAAAATGTCAAATTCAACGCAACTAATATACTAACCGTACAGAAACCCTTTTTTTTTCAAAACGAAAAAGAAAACTCAAAAGCAATGGCCCAAGGCCTATATATCGCATCACGTTTCCGAGCTTCCATGCAGGTTTCCAAATTTTTCAAACTCAACGGGATTACCAGATTAAAAACAACAGAAGTCCAACCCAAACAGAAGAAATAAATATAAAAAAAACCCATATCCTCATCAAGCATAATTAAATAGAAAAAGAAAATACAGAACAAAGGAATCGAAACAAGCGGTGTAATAATTGTTGTTTTTTGTTCGTACAGTGCGGATTAAATAGATAATGTGACAGTTAAAATGGCTAGCCTGTTCATTTTACCATATAGCTCTATAAAATAAATACACGATGCTATATGAGGAGAATAATTCCAGTACCACCAACAAGAATAAACACAAAAAAACAAAACAATTATTATAGCGATTCCGCTAAAAAAAAAAATCGCATTAACAACCTAGAAAGAATACCAGTAAAATAAAGGGCAATCGATTACTGACCATACCAAGAACCTGTCACATTGTACACCTTGTCTCTTTTGGTGGGCAGGTAGGGATTACTTACGGATTTCATGAATAGCTACTCTTGTCAGGTTTCGTGAGAGAGAATTAGAGGTGGGGAGATGGAGAGAAAGAGAGGGAGAGTGAATGAAAGAGAAGGGGAGAGGGAGGGAGGTTGAAGGGAAGATGGAGAGGAAGGAAGAAGTAAAGAGATATCGAGATATCGAGAGAGAGAGAGAGAGAGAGAGAGAGAGAGAGAGAGAGAGAGAGAGAGAGAGAGAGAGATTTGGAGCAGTGGAGAGAAAGAGAGGGACAGTGGGGGAAAGAGAGGAGGAAAAGAGGGAGGGAGGGGCAAGGAAGATGGAGAGAAGAGAGAGAGAGGGAGACGGAGAGAGGTTGTGAGCTGGAGACAGGAAGATAATGAGAGGGAGAAAGAGAGATTTGAAGTGTGACCGCGAATTTGATAGATTGTCTGCGTGATGTCGGGTGTTCTTGAAGGCCGGTGTACGGAGTCTTTCTTTTTCATTTGAATTTTCTTGCTGGGTCACGCATTGCTTACCTTCTAACAAAATCACAAAAGATGTCCCTCCCCCTTTTCTTTTAATCTGTGGGTTTACACGCACTCTCATTGAAATCAAAGTACACACGGTAATAGCATGTTATACCATTTTTTCCTTTTATTTCTCCTTTAATTGTATCGAACACCCCCACCCCCACCCCACCCTCCGTTGTGAAGCTATTTGCATAATGAAAGATCAAAATTCCCAGCTATGTCTGTCCTTCATCAAGTTCACCGTTCACCGCCTTTCTTTTTAATTGTTTTCGCACTGAGTAATTATGCGAATGAAATCAATAGCAGTGTATTCTAAGGAAGTGGGCATATGCTCTCCAGTAATTCCTGCTGAGCAGAATGAACTATTTTGATGGGACGAGTTTTCAACTTCTTTTTTACAAAAGTAGTAAAGCTTGATGAATATTTTTGTCCAGCAGTGTCTCTTTTCCTTTCGGAGTAAAAATAATAACTGTTTATATTAACTGTTGTAACACAATTATATTCCTCTGTTTTCCCCCTTTCTCTCCATTTTCTCCATTTCCTCCCTTTCTCTCTCTCTCTCTCTCTCTCTCTCTCACACACACACACACACACAAACACAACTTTTCTTTCCCCTCTCCCCCCTTCTCTCTACCTCTCTGTCTCTCCTTTCTCTTTCTTTTTCTCTCTTTTCTATTTCGCTCCCTCTCTCTCTCCTACTTCATTCGCCCGTCTCAATATCACGGCCCATCACGCAGTGCTAGGAAAAGTTACGAGGCTACAGACAACGCCACATTTTATGTTTTACAACTCTTCACCCGTGAGAACAATAATTACAACACTTTATCTCCTTAATTAAATCAATTACACGTGTGGCGTTAAGAAGAACAAGAACACAACATTAAATCCCTGACATTGAAATTATTTAAGTATCAATGTGGCTGAAACAAACAAACAAACAAAACAAACGAATTATATTCCTAGATAAGTGTGTATAAAGTCATACTGCAAATCGTTTGGATTATTTCCGCATTACTGTAAAAATCGGTATAACATCTTCCCTTTCAATTAATATATATGGTAAAAAAGAAAGAGAGTACTACATTAAATCTCTGACATTGATATTTTTGCACCATCAATCTGGTTGAAGCTAAAAGCGTATTATATTCTTAGATTAATTGTGTGCATAGAATAATAATGCAAATGGGCTGAATTATTTCGGGACCACTGAGAAATCTTCTTGACCCTATTAAGGATAAACCACCGCCCACTTTTCTAGTCCGCTTGTGTAAAGCTCACGTCATATCTGACATAATTTCGTGCACCGATCTAGGCCACAGACCATGGTCCACTAACTACATCATACACCAGCAGACTCTGACCCATGTCGACGGCGGGAAGATATTTCCTTCTAACTTGGAACAGTGGTAGGTTCACTCGTGTCCAACAGTTTTGAGAGACCGGGATTTTCTTTTTTCTAGATCAAGGAGAGATGATAATCGCGTTTGTTATCACGTGAACTTAGCGGACTAAACCCGGAAACTTCCATTACACTCGTACCTCTACGTAATAACAAAAAGGCTCATGAAATTTAATCGCTATGTGTCATGTCGGGTGAATGTCCTCTCCCGCTTCATTGAACTCTAATGCTAATGTACATGTAGAAGTTGCTTTTCTCTCAAGCCGCCCACATTATGATGAAGAGCAGGCGTCGCCAAGCGTTAAGCGCCCATCGAAAAACACGGAGGTCCCTGACCCGAATCCTGTGAGATTCACCTGGATTTTTTCTGAGTTTTCAGGTCTCTGACCATCCGTCTTTTTCGGAAGTAAACGTAAAATTATGATGTCCCGTCTCTTAAATGTCTAAATAATATCAAAATGTAGTTAAACTACGATCAACCAACGTAATAAAGTTACTTCACTATAACTATTGTGACGAAATTTAAGAGTATGTCTTCACGTCATAGGCCCACCATTTTACCAATAAGCTTGCTTCCCAAAGTATTGAGACTAACCAACGAGTCTGATAACCCTGATTTCCCCTGCTGATGTCTCTTTAAAAATTCATGGCAGGATGTCTTCGAGTATTCACTGTGTGAGAAAAAAGAAGCTGTGATCGCAAGCTTTGCGTCATTAACTTTGCGCACAGTGCAGTGTTCGGTGTGTGAGAATTGAGGTCATTGGATTAACTAACACTCCTAGATCTCTAGTGGTCTTCGCGAGGCCGTTAACCTCCGATACAGCTAGATTCGTAGAAGAGTTGAGTTAGAAGTTATTTATTACAGCGCCAGCTTCTTTTGCTACTTTAGCCAAATCGATATGGGA
Source organism: Phyllaplysia taylori (assembly GCA_032273245.1). Classification (NCBI taxonomy): domain Eukaryota; kingdom Metazoa; phylum Mollusca; class Gastropoda; order Aplysiida; family Aplysiidae; genus Phyllaplysia; species Phyllaplysia taylori. The sequence continues at coordinate 3,861 of JAUKPP010279562.1, read as the reverse complement.
CAACTGTTTTTTATACGATACTCTTTAAAAAAGAAAAAAAAAAGAAAACGCGACAAACGCATTACCGACAGCACGTTGTTATAATGTTCACTCGACTAACAAGGCAATAACCTTACTTGTAAATTAGCAAACAATCCAGTGTTTTTGGACAACGGACTATCGTTTTATATGTACTGAAAAAGCCAAGCTCCTGCCCTCGTGAGAGGAAGCAAACCATTATTAACCAAAACAATGGAGAAAAAAAAACCCAATGGAAAGAAAAGAGTAACCGATCATAGGTTTTGTTAGAACCTTGTTAGTCCAAAACTCGCTCACTTCAATCTGCGAATGCCAAGAAATTCCTGTCACGTGCCGCGGCATCTTATCAGCTCGAACATCCCTCTTCTCCAGTAGATCTAAGCTTAAGGGACTGAAAGCACTGAGACCCTAAACACACTGGTGATTTTCAGTTGCTCGATTTCGGGTACTCTTTGATGTTTCCTCCGTGGGACTTATTTATTGACGTATCAAAACAAATAAAAAAGCACCTGATCAGAAAAATAACCACGTTTTCGTTATCAGCGTATTGAAATGATCAAAGTCAAAGCGTACACGTTGTGTTTTGTGGCTTAATTTCCAAAAGTAAATGTATTTTGTCTGCTTTAGAAATTTAGTGGAGCAACTAAAATTCCCCGTGCGTTCAGGCACTAGGATCAGGCGGGCGGTGGCCGTGATGATGTACGTTATCTTATGGTCTCTGTGCCGCCACGTGACTCTGTCAGGTGACCACGCAGACCGCGCCACACAGAGGAGAGGATAGTTGTAGGACCTTATTAATAATCGCTATGGAAGTTGATGTTCCACGTAAAGCTTTTGTTTAGTTACCAATTTTACGCCCCCTGCAAAACTATAAAGTCATTTAAGAGACAGACTATTTCGACCCCGCCTGTCAGGGCCAACCCAGGCTGAGAGAGGAAAATGCCAGCAGAACAAAACGCACGGGGCGAAGAGCCTAACCATTACACCACAGAGCCGGCCCTCGTAAAGCGAATAAAGTCCACAAAGCTAATTTTCAACAAGATGTCATCGTTAAAGTGAGTCCGGCAGTTTAAGAAGTCAAAGTACACAATGTATTGAGTTCATACACTTTGGCCTAATGTCATGCAATGACCAGTAGTAAGGAGTGGGTTATTTATAGGGGTGCCAGCCTCGGCCGTTTTTAGCCTCATGCGATGGCCATACAGTAAGAAAAAGAGCTGTGGTTATTCAATTTACATAGAACGGAAACCGCCATCAGTTACATTTATTGTTATCATCTGCCCAGTTCATTGTACGATCTACGTGTCACTTTACACATTGTCTCTAGGGAGTGAACTCGTTTGTGAACTCAAACATCTTACACAGAGAAACGCTTCGTCACGATCGCTGGTGTGGTACCAGTACCCCTTTTAATTTTGTTTTATTACCTGATATAATATTTTGCCTGTCAGTAATGAAGTTAGTGATTGCACGTTAGACTTAAATGTTGTATATAGGATTAAAATGAATAAACTTTGCTAAATAAAGCAGTAGGTAGGTATGGATCTGCCCATCAATATATCAAAAAACCAGATGCTGATCATATACGCTGGCATCTAAGAGCTGACAATCTCAATATTGGCAACGGCAAGTCATAAACCGTTTCCCAAGGGGGGAAACCCAAGATTTATAACGTACGCATGCAGTAATTAAGGCGTGAAGTGACTTAATCCTCAGGGAAGCGAACGTTCTAACAGATTTTTAAAAAAATCATTGACAATTACGAAACACTCAGCACTTCACCCACACAACGCTTTTCTTCCCCCCGCGAGACAGGAATTTCATCATGAAGTCAGGGGCCGAATTGTGCCGCTTTGCAAACGTCTGTGGTATAATAAAGGTGTCAAAAGGGAGGGCGTTAGCTTTTTTTCATGTGACCTGAGTCGCGCTTGCGAGCCGCTCACGCAAACATTGGGAGCGGCCGCGTCTTTTGTGTTGTGTCAGGGGCTGAGGAACCGGTCCAGGTAGGATGGGCTAGTCAGAAAGCAGGTGCACTCAGACGGGCCTCAGCGCTCACACGTCACACGTCAGGCTAAAGGCTAGACTCATTCATTCCAAAGTGTGACGGGCGAACTTACAATTATAATTGTTATACTGGCTGACGTGATCTTTAAGTTGTTATAATAGCTGACGTGAACAGAACAATAATTGTTTATAAGAGTTGTCAATGGGTTACGCATTTGGAGACAAGCGGCATTAAACATTCCTTACCTCGCCAGCTGAAGTATGAGATAGGGAAACGGGCTCGTGTGTATGACTTGTGTGCGGTGTGTGTGTATGTGTGTGTGTGTGTGTGATGTGTGGAAATCTTCTCATTCAGTCACTATGACATGGCGGTACTTTATACCCAAAAATCTGTCAGGTCTCAGGTCTATGAGTCGGCAAAATTGAATCTTAAATTGCCAAGAAATTTAACGCCTAATAAAGGGGGAAAGAAAGAAAGAAAATATCATATTATAGGCCCCACATGTATTTAACCTCTATTTTTTTTTATACTGAGTTACGTCTTGCTAATCAACTTTTCGAAAGCAAGATAGATAGAAGGAAATAATCGATACATAATCATTAGAAACAATGGACGTAAAATAGGGAAATTCACTCTTTGTCGACTTTACTTTAGTCTACATTTGGGCGACAAAAGATCCAGCACACGGTACTGAAACGTGTGGCTCAACGTGTAGAGATGATCAAAATTTAGAGCTTGAAGTGCACAATTTTCGTAACTTCACCCTTGACATGACACGCATTCCAACTTTTGAAAACCTTGACACAATCTCTAGGCAGATATGAGAACAGCTGAGATGAAGTACCAAGGGTTGGGCAGAACATTGTAATAAATGGGAAGAACAAGGCTTGGTAACAGGGACTTCACGGAAACTTTATCACCACCTCTGTTGATTATGACATTTGATTGCATTCGATTGCTCTTTCAAAGATAACCATCACCATCACCACTTGTAGGTGTTTTAAGGAGATACTACAAGTCATGATCTCGTTGTGTAGGATAAAAGGGATGCTTGACTCTTCAAGCTACGGTGCTTTCTGTCATCGGAGACCTAGTCGTGCCAGTCACCAGTGGCTATAACAGTTATAAGATGACCACTGACCAACAGACACAAGGTTTTCACAGGATTGACCTGATATTAGAAGTACTCCCATCTACCTTTCTTCCGCTCCACACACCTTACACGTGCGCGCACACAAAATCACTTCGAACCTCCAAAATCGATGACGACAAAGAAAAAACACACACACAAAAAAAACCCAACTTATTCCGAAATTTAGAAGACAGTCCATGAACAAAAAGAAGAAGGGAAAGTTGTAAAAAAGAAAATGGAAAACAGGGCCAAGACAGTCCAACGAAAATTAATGTAGCCTAAGCATAAATTGAACTTTTACAGTATTGTGCAAGGGTCGTAAAAGCAAAAAAACTAAAAACAAACCAACCCCCCCCCCCCACGCCCCCGCCCCCCCCCAAAAAAAAAATCCAATCAAAGCCATTAACTTCTACCTCTTCTGTCTTGTTGCAGGTACCCCCTCCCCACCCACCCCGCCCTCGGATGCTGACAACTTGTGTTCCCTTCTCCACATTCCTCCAGACAACGCACACGTCGTGGCCGGACAAACATGGCTGCCAGACAAGTTCCGGTCATGACGTAGGAAGGACAATCCTCACATTGAGGTGTAAAAACTCTGATCTCTCGTTACCTACAACCAAAGGTCCTGAATCCGCGAACGTCGTATGATCAACGCCAGGAACCAATGCTCCAAGGCCTGGCCTGAGATGTCCCTGAGCCACAGCTA
>JAUKPP010279540.1:0-10740 GCA_032273245.1 Phyllaplysia taylori | reverse complement strand
GGGCCAACTCGGGCTTAGAGGGAAAAAATCCCACCAACCCCCCCCCCCCCCCCCCACCCAGATTGTCCGCATTCGGGGATCGAACCGGGTTCATCCGTATGCCAAGCGAAGAACCTAACCATTACACCACAGCGCCGGTCTCGTCCTCTAATAGCCGGTTAGTGCTTTTTAAATTAACGCAAATATTAAAGGGAACTAATCTATTATTCCAAAGCTAGATAAAATAGGTGGCGTATGTTATGTGTAGACACAAAACTTCACAAGAACTCCACGAGCACAGGAAAGAATAATAGCCATTCGGTTTAAATTATTCCACAACATTTTTATTTCATTGCTCTCTAAAGCTCAGAATCAAAACAAAGACACTACTGTACTGGGGAGCTAAGTAGCCAACTGGAGAAACTAAATAACACAACATAAATATAAGCACTGCCACTTGAAACTAGAAAAACGCACACAACATATTCTCAGAACAACAGCTACAATACCAGAGCACCGATGAGCTTCTTGGAGATTGGTAATACATGTAATATGTTTTATAACATAGGAGCAACAGATAGAGGGAAACTTTTCTTTTGTCAACAGCTGCATGCAGGGGAATTAAAAGTAGGGCCTACTGCAGTACGGGGGAAAGAAAGAGGCAAGATTGCATAATATCATGGAAGAGAGGAGTGGGGGGAAGAAAGATCTCCCGGGGTATGTTGTAATAAAACATCAGCCATCGGCTAGTTTCCTGGCATTATAAACATTGCATTGCATAGTGAATCATGCGCAAAATATAATTCACATCATCTCTATCATCATGAAGAAAGTTGGAAATAAAGATTACGAAATGAAAAGAACTACGGGAAAATAACTCATGTTCGTACTAAAATCAACGAAAATATTATTTGAGTTGCTTCCCCTTGACCATAGTGACCTTTGAATTTGACAAGTCGGCAGCGTTTAGAATTAAAAAATTATTATCATTACTTTTTTTTGTAGTTTTGTTCCAGATTTGTTTCTGTAATCAGTAGGGGTTGGATCTAGATCTAGATGAGAAAAAAAATTAACGTGTCCTTTTGTTTCAGTTTGTATCCGCTTTAAAGCTTAAGACGTCTTTTGTGTCGTGTGTGACAGCACGAATGATATACTATTACCCTGTCCCCGCCGAGAGGATCTCAACTTTCCAAAAAGTTTTCTTTTCTTATTTTCTAAAATGTATTTATTTATTTATTTTGGCTTGGTTTGGTTTGATCTCAAATACGGACGATTTGCGGTTGTTGTTGTTTTTTTGCCGGGATTTCTTCCTCTCAAGGAGGATCAGAGTGGCCTGGCTTTTAATAAGGAATGGGTTATTTGTAGAGGCACCAGCCTCAGCTGTTTTAGCCTATACTTGTTTTGGTTTTCACTAAAGCACCCAATCAGGCTCAAGTTTCCCTGAGGGTCACCATTTGCGTGCTGCGTCAGGAGCACTTCGCTGTCACGAAAATCAACATCTGTCAATTTTTTTTGTAAAAGAAAAAAAAAAAAGAAAGCACCGACAAAAGTAAAAAAAAAAAACAGCAACAAAAAAACAACAACAAACAAACAAACAAATAAAATCCTGTGTTTTAAATAAACCTTACAATGTTGCAAGGGACGCAAAATTGTTAACCAAACCAAGACCTAAAAAAGTCGTTCAGATTATTCTTGCGCCTCACACTTTAGCTCTTGCTATTCCCAGTTCAGTGGGAATAATAAATGTGAGCCACAACCAGCATTGCCAAACTATCTGTTTTGTTCTCAGACTTAGCTTTTTCTTAGCATTTGGCTTACAAACTTTTCATTGCAAGACTGGTATAGGTCTCCATTATTATTATTATTTTTAATAAAGATATTTCTTTGGTTAGGCTTTTCCTTATGCAATATCTACCACTCTCGAATTCCCACACTTTTATCAAACCTATGCGAGAATATTGTTCCCCTTGTCAATATTATTTCATGATGTATTTTTACACAGCAATTTGGCCAGAGGATGTCATCTCTGCACGAATTTTCGCCCCTTGCCCTTTCTCGTCCACCTAATGGGAATCAAGTCTTAAACGACACATTCCAACGCGTCCTTAGTGGGCGGTTTCTGAAGCAAATAACTTTATAATTTAGTACGCTGGCTTTTTTTTTTTTTAACCTCCGGATGGCGGTTTATATTTTTCTCCCAAAATCTCTGGCAATTCTGCACTCAGCTGAATGTAAACACACACTGGACATGGCCGAAATGAGGAAGTTAAACCCTAAACAAGGAAACTGAACGTTTTTCTCAAGAATTGTCGCAGGTTTGAAAAGCAAAGTTTAGGGAAATGAATTGAAAGAATCGTGGAGACAAGGGAAGCTTTTGTCTTTGGAGAAGCAACAGGTTTGCTAATAAATCAGATGAAAGTGTCATGTTGTTGTTATTCATCATATGATTGAAATTGAACTGATCAACATTTTGACAATTTTGTTGACTTGTGGACCTGTTGATTGTCAGTTTAAAGAAAAGAGTCTAGAGATTTAGAATCTAGATCTCCATTAGATATATTTGAGAACCTGGTGGGATGAGTTAGAACTAGATCTAGACCTCTGTATTAAGTAGGGGTGAGGGTGATGAAGTACTTGAAGTAGTTGTGTAGTCAGCCTAACTTAACAACTAGATTCTAGATCTAGAATCTCTAACACTAGATCTAGATTATTGATTATAATAACAGTGTAGGCCTAACAACAGTAACAGTCACTGAATAGCCTCATAATAATAATAATAATGAATGCATTTATATAGCGCATATCCCCACTCGAAAGCAGGCTCCATGCGCTTTACAATCAATTATTACCCCAGCAGACAAAGTCATTCAGAAACCTTCTCAACTTCCTGGGCTGGGAAGCATACAGTGCAACCTGCCATTTTACAGGCACTAAAACACTATCATACGGACAAGATCGTTCGCTGTCTATAGCCGGGTACCCATTTACACCTGGGTGAAGTGAGGAAAATTCGTGTAAAATGCCTTTCCCAAGGACACAACGTCGGGCCCGAGTTGGGATTTGAACCCACGACCTTCCGATCCCGAGTCCGGCAGCCTAACCACAAGACCACCGACGCCACGATATGGTGAAAACAAGCAACCCTTTCATTACCAAGTGGAATGTATCGATTTAGAAGAGAAAAACAAAAGAGAGTGGAGTGGTTGTCTTGGGCAGCTTTTTGTGGCTGTTTGTCAGTAAAATAGGGTGGTCGCGGCCGCATTGGACAGGTAGTTGTCTTGGACAGTGTCATTATATAGTAAAAAAGTCAAGGGGGGAAGTGAGATGTGGTCGTTTAAACAGGTGGTTGCTAGTAGAGCAGGTTCGAGTAGTTCGACTGTAGTCTACAGTGTAGTCAAATTATGTTTTTTTTACATTATAATTAGTGTTTGTGGTTAAATGCAGCTGCGGCATAAAACAGTCCCATGGAAAGCAGCCTTTAGTCTTATTAAATTAACTTAAGAGCATTTGGCATGGCATGAAAGTTGTGATGCTCTACTACACTGTCAGGAGTGAGTACAAAGAGTTTAAGTCTAACGTGAAAAAATTATCAGAGCCTGTCCGCAATGGGCTGTGAGGCAGGGAGTGGTGGGGTCATAAATAAGAACATCCAAGTCTGTGATCTCCCCTAAATTGCCAAATGCTCAGTGTCTTGAGTTGTGGTCAAGCTTGGGATTGATGACCTGCTATTTTACGAATCCTTGCTGCAAATGTGTACACAACACGTGTTGGTGAATAGGAACTTAATAGGCGACACATGTGATTTTGGGTGTAAAGTAACTGGTCGTGCCTGCCAAAGAATTAGAGTATTGATGTCAGATTATCAAACATTTTTTTCTTCTTTTTAACTATCAGTATCAGTTGTGGTCCCTCCTGATCTATGTCAGAGATGGATCAGCGAAGTGTCAGATTCTATTTAGGGCCTACAAAAATAGTGGTTAGGAGGATTTGCAGAAGGGCATTTCATTAAAATGCAGGGTTAGTGGTTCCATCAAGAGGGGTTGGCTTCTAAGGATTAGAGCTAGGGTTTCTTATGTTACAAATACAACATACAACAGGAGGAGTTGTGTGTAGTGCTGGCGGCTTGAGGAAGTCCTGGAAAAAATTCTCTTTCTCCAAATTATGTCGGATAAGTGAGTTTGTTGCATTATCGGCTCTCTATTTTACCTCTCTGTAAAGTTAGAAAAAATCAAATTATGATAGATTAGCTTCTAGAGTGGTGCATTTTTTGTGAATTTAATAAGAAAATTATGAAAGCTATTCCCACTTCTGAGGGAATGTTTGTGATGCTTTTTATTGACTTGCACAGATTATAGAACATGATTGCCATGCTTAAAATCATTTTTAAAAAATGCCTGATAAAAAACTTGTTACGTTGCAAAAATAAATTCTTTTAAAGTCTTAATAATACAGGAAATTATAGTTTTGCGCCACTACGAGCTTTGAGAACCTAAGTCTAAAACTAAAAGGTTGAGATACAATGAGTTGCGCTAACTTTATTTCAATGACAGTGCAAATTTAGATTATACCAAAGTTTGGAAAAATGCTCAGATTAATTTTGCCAAGAGCTCTTCCTCTATCTACTGGCGCTGTGGTGTAATGGTTAGGCTCTTCGCCTGTCATGTGGAAGACCCTGTTCGATCCTCGATTGCGGACGATCTGGGTTTCTTTTCCATCTCAGCCGGGGTTGGCCCTGACAGGCAGGGTCGAAGTAGCCCGTCTAAAAAATTACCGTACAGTGTTGCAGGGGACGTAAAACTGATAACCGAACCAAACCAATCTTCCTCTATATGGTCTGTCCTCAGGATGGCATACTTTGACATCAGTGCTCTGGATCGGGCGCCAGAACTGCCCAGCATCAAGAACATGGTGGATCCCAGCAGTAACTACATCGACGTGGACTTCCTCTTCCCAAATGGCATTCTGCTGCCATTCTCAGTCGACTATTTCTCTCCAATGGACCAAATCAAAAGTGTAGGTTACAAAACTTTCATGTTTATAAGTGACCAAAAAAGGAGGAGGATCCTCGAAACTGGCATCTGTGGTGTAATGGTTAGGCTCTTCACCTATCATGTGGAAGACCTGAGTTTTATCCCACATGTGGACGATCTACGGTATTCTGTCGGGCTTTACCCCTCTCAGCCAGGGTTGACGCTGACAGGCTGGGTTGAAGTAGCCTGTTCTTAAATGACCTTGTATTGTTGCAAAGGATGTGAAACTGGTAACAAAACAAAAAGCGTATTTAAAATGTATGCATGCATGTGTTGTTGTTATTTTTTTTTTATCGTGGGTTTATAATTTTGGTAAGTTATTCACCTTTGAAGTAGTTTCCAGGGCTCAAAAGCCATGACAGCCAAGTTTGTACCCATGGACAAGTAGGGTCCCATCTCTCAAGATTCGTGTGAAACAGAATTGCCAGCTGTCATGATTTTATTGCGGTCTTACGAATTTTATGAGTCTCCTGCTCTAACAAAAATATTGACTTCTTACAATTCTTTTTAACTCACTAAAGCTGATATGATGTGAAGACTATGACAAACTGTTTCCCTGTCTGGAATTATGACAGAGCTTGCTGTTAGTTAAGTGTAGGCTGATAACAATATTGTTTTCCCCTGAAGTCTTAAAATGAATTGATGATGGATATTGACTGCAAAGCGCATAGAACCTGCTTTTAAGAGGGGATATGCGGATATGCGCTATATAAATCCATTATTATTAAGTCTTAAAAGGGATGTTTTTTCATGGTAAATCTAAAGTGAACACATTGAAAGGCTTGCCCCTCTTATTTCTTTTATTTGATTTGAGCAAAATATGAGCCTTAATTGTTTCTTTCTACAGTGTTTGTCTCATGAAAAAAAAATGAGAATCTCAGTAAAGAAATTTTGAAATGTCACAAAAAAATTTATTTTGAGGGTTGGCAATTCTGGAGAAATTTGAGCTATTTTCTTGGGTTTCTATTAATTTTCTTTTGCTTTTACAGCATCAGACAGTTGATTGTCCACCTACTGTCCTTTTCGGGAGTCACGATGTCATGGCAGGGGAATTTTTTGCTTGCCCATAGTAAAACTTTGGGGGTCCCACGTGGAGGAGAAATTATTTAATATAATGTCCATGTTATACAACAGAATTTTTAAAATTCTGGAACTCACCATTTTTACCTCAGATAATTTGGCGAGAGGTTCACAACTACCCACTGGCTAATGATCTACAGATGGAAAATTCTTACAACTTCACTTTCATTAATCGAATGGGTGAAAGGGTGAGTATTCTTCCTGTGTTTTCTTTTCTTTTTTTGTTTAATAGCATGTGTTGGTGGGGGGGGGGGGGATGTCTTTAGTTCTCTGTCTTTATTTTATTTATAACACACATTTGAGCTATTTGAGTTCTTTTATTTGCAACCCAATTGTAATAATAACCAGCGCTGTGGTGTAATGGTTAGGCTCTTCGCCTGTCATGCTGGAGACCCCGGATCGATCCCTGATTGCGGACGATCTGGTTTTTTTTTCTGCTGTGATTTTTTCCCTCTCAGCCCGGGTTGGCACGGACAGGCAGGGTCGAAGTAGCCCGTCTCTTAAATGACCTTGCAATGTTGCAGGGTATGTAAAACTGTAACCAAACCAAACATGTGAGCTGTTTGAGCTGTTTTCTTTGCAACCCAATTGTAATAATGGAAAAGTGAATGCTGCTGGTGTTGACATTTTTGTAAATGTCTAGCTTTCAGTCCCAGTGAGTCGTAAGTTGTAAATCCTACAATGGAGAAGAAGCCCTTCTAAGTTGACTCAGGTTTTCAGAAGTAATTTTTTTTAAATGCAGTATCTGAATTTTTTTTTATTAGATCTGAATGGTTGCATTATAGATAGGGTAATTCTGTCATTTTCTGCCTTGAATTTACACAATTATTTACACTGTGGCAATTGCCTAATAGTGCACTTGCATGTTTTTTAAGAAGTGGAAATTAAAATCAGTTTAACACCAAATGCACCTTTTATGTATAACTAATACCAGGGTTGAAGTAGCCTGCCTCTTAGATGACCTCACAGGGTTACAAAGAGCTTTAAACTAAAAACCAAACCAAACCAAATCTCTGTCTTCTCGCAGGAGGAAGTGATGGACGAAAGTCAAAACTTGGAGGAGCTTCAGCCATTTTTGGCCGTGTTTCAGCTGGTGGAGAGCAAGGCAAATAATCGCTCCAAAACCTTGGACAAAAAGATCAACCATTTGATTGGGCGAGGTGAGAGCTGGATGGAATACCTTGCTATGAGAAGTTTGTTTAGCGCTACAGCTCTGGTACTTTTATTGGTCTTTTTTAAAAAGACATAACAAAATTGACATTTTTCCTTTTTTTTCAAGAGGACCAAAACACTTTTCCATATGAAATGAAAGCAGGGTAATTTTAATTGAATTCCTTGATCATACCAGACATTAGGCCTACAGTTTTGCAGGTCACTTTGTACTCTTCATCTTTTTTTTTTTACTAGTGCAAATCCCAGTCTGTTGCATGGGATCATATTACTTTAGTCTCTGTTATAATAATGGTACCCGTGTCCTCTCTGTTGATCTTTCCAGTAAACTTTTCTTAGACACTAAGCCCACTGCCACTGGTGGAACCATCCCCAAATACTTCTGACCCGAGTACAATTTTTTTAGATTTTTCAGAAACGCACACAAAAGCACTTCATCTGAAAGCCACTTTCATAGTGAAAGTATGGAGAATTTAAAAACGTAGAGTTGAGAACCAACTTTTAAAAAAAAAAAAAATAATAATAGCATGCAAACGCTGGTTTGTTTGACTGATTATGCCAGCAAAGCACAAAGTTATGATTGAGGCGAATTTTTGTAGCCATAAATGATCGAAATCGGTTCAATTATTAAGTCTGGAGCCTGAACAGAACCCCCCCCCCCCCCCCTTTTTAAAAAAAATATTTTTATTATAATAGATATAGACATTTACACCGTTTAATAATTTTTCAGGCATTCAGAAACAAGAGTCTTTCCAAACCGCCGAGATTAACCACTTCAAGCAGAAGATGTCGGAGATGGCGAGGGATATCACAATTTCACGCCGAGCTCAGGTGAGCTATTTTGATACTTTTGTTATCGAGGCAATTTTTTTAAAGGTCTTTCTATTCCTAGGTGGTTAGTGGGCGCTCTGATATGGTGTGCTTCTTCTACCATTTTCTATGGGTTCCCATTGCCTTAATCTACAGTCGAACCTGCCCAAGACGACCACTTATTGTCCATGGAAACGTGGTTGCAGTAACTTTAGTGAAATAATTCACAGAGTTTGCCACAGTGGGCTGATGAGGGGCTAATATGTAACAATGATAGATGAATAGAATGGGTACTGGCGGCTAAGACTAGGACTCATCACTCGTCCACAGTGATAGGCACCCGTGGTTATGGCAACATGTCGGGTGACAAGGGAATCGAGTGGTCATCATACTACATAGGCAGGTTTTTGTGGCTGTTGGTCAGTAAAATTGGGTAGTCACAGTCACATTGGACAGGTGGTCGTTTTGGACAGTACCATTATATAGAATAAACGCAAGGGAGGGAAATGAGAAGCAGCATGGATGCAAGATTGCCGGCAAAATCAACCCTCTGACTGGCACCTTGCCGGCAAAACCGCGTTGCCCAGATTGGAAAAAATATGCGTAATATATCGAAAAAAAACCGACGCGTCGTAAATCTTGCAGACAAATGAAAATTTGCCTTCCTGGGTTGCAGGCTTTTTGGGGGCTGTATGCTTGCACCCATGAGAAGCAGTCATTTGTACAGGTGAGCGTCTTAAACAGGTGGTCGCTAGTGCAGGTTCAACTGTATTTTCTGACTCTCAAATGGACTCTCCTCCATTGTATTCAAAGTCCGAGGTTATAGTAAATAGTCAAGCCTTTTCATTGATCTTTCAGTGTTTTTAGTGATGTAAAACCAAACATAAATCAATAAAATCTTATACAAATAAACTAACAAACAAGGTAGCCATGATGAAACAATCTTGATCCCTTTTTTCTTTTTTTTTGTTTTGTCCCGTGTCCTGATAACAATCTTGGTCCCTCTTTTGTCAGAGCCCGATGGAGAAGTTCCAGTGGAAATATCCCGTGCGTCTTAGAAGTCATAACTTGATCCCGCAACAAGTTGAGAGTCGGATCATCAACGGAGCAATCGTGGTGGACATTGGCTTTGGGGAGCATGGGGTAAGTCTCAATGTTCGTATGTATGTATGTGTGTTTGTACATGTGTATATATATTTTTTTCCCCATATTTTCAGGGTAATTTTGCCATTGCCATAGTCATATCTTAGGTTTAAGAAAAACTTCTCATTGTATGTCTTCTTTTTCTTCTTCTGCTTCCTCTTCTTCTTCTTCTTCTTGGTCTTCGTCTTCTTTGTCTCCGTCTTCTTCGTCTTCTTCTTCTTCTTCTTCTTCTTCTTCTTCTTCTTCTTCTTCTTCTTCTTCTTCTTCTTCTTCTTCTTCTTCTTCTATCCCGTGGTTGGGGCAACTGTGGGGGCACCACTACATCCGTCAACCAGCTCTCGCCATTTCTCTCTGTCCTCTGCTTTCCTCAGATTGTCACCCATCGTCTTTCCTGTCCATTCTGTGGCGTTGTCCTCCCATCTCTTCCTCTGCCCTCCTCTCATTGTATATAGGAGTATATAAAGACATTGCGCTTCAATTATTGGCAGAATTAGCCATAGAAACACTGAAAGACCTGAAGAGATCAAAACCTAAAGAGACCATCTGCATAAACGATTAAAAGAATTTATCGCTTGAGGTTGTAGATCAGGATTTATTCTACGAGTGAAATCCTGATCTACAACCATAAATTGAGCGATAAATTTTTTATACCATGTTGACAACAACTTAAGATGTAGATCCGTAGTGTAACTGGAGACATCAAACAGTAAGTACAGGCAGAGCCTCGCATAGAACTGAATCTTCATCAAGTTCTCTTAGTAAATCTGGCAGTTCTACAAAAACATCAAGGATCGCTATTGAATGCAAAGGGGTACAAGTACAGAGAAACCCATTAAGCTGCTATTGAACGCATGAAAAATAGAAGTCTTTTTTCACCCTATTGTTAGTGCAGCAAGGATTTCCTGCAAAGTAAATAGTGAATATAAATGAATGAATGAATGAAATGAAGACTTTAGACTTTATTAAGAAGACTTAAGAGTCTAGATACTGAACATGCTCACAATGAGGCCAAAAGTGATGTTTCTCTCACCAGAAGCTTAATACAAAAACACCCCTTTGTATGGTATAAAGCCCCCATTTCTCTCTGTCCTCTGCTTTCCTCAGATTGTCACCCATCGTCTTTCCTGTCCATTCTGTGACGTTGTCATCCCATCTCCTCCTCTGCCTTCCTCTCATTGTATATATGAATATATAAAGACATTGCGCTTCAATTATTGGCAGAATTAGCCATAAAAGAAGCTGCAAGAGACAAACCTCTTTGATATGAAACACTGAAAGACCTGAAGAGACGAAAACCTAAAGAGACCGTCTGCAGAAATGATTAAAAGAATTTATCGCTTCAGGATTTATTCTAAAGTCTGGACCAGCCTCCGTGAGCACCGTTTTTCGGGAATAACTTTCCTATTCTTCGACAGATCTCAACCAAATTTGCTATACATATATTTGGCCATGAGTCTTGGTTGGCATTTAATTTTTTAGTGAGTACGTTACGGTTGAAGGGTACTTTCTTCTTTGTCTATACATTGCA
>JAUKPP010279518.1:0-10741 GCA_032273245.1 Phyllaplysia taylori | reverse complement strand
CCAAGACGGAACCTTCGGAAGACGGAAACTTTATTTGACTCCCTTCCGATTCCGTCTTAGACAGGTTCGACTGTAATAACATAATGCATCAGTAAAAACCCTTCCTAATTTTGTTTGTTTTGGTTAAGACCTTAAGGCACGATTGACATTGTAAGGTCATTTCAGCACCAGGAAGTAGATTAGGACAACATATTAACACAGACATAAGCAGATGACATCAGAACACCCACCAACCACTTACTCATTCAACCTTGCACAATGATAAAATAGTAACTTACTTCGCAGAGGCCTGCACTGAGCCAGGCTGACAACAACAAGGCAAGGTGGTTTTCAATCAGATTTGGTCTGGGAAAGAAATCACATTGCTAGTTAAAATCCTGACAAGAGAGTATGTCTGTACGTTGCATATCAGTGATAAAAAGCAAAAGTGTAAAAGCTGCAAAGACATTTCTCTCATTCCCAAACATTGTGTAGGAAAACATGAGGCATCCAATTGCTGCTTTCATTATATATATAGCCCGACATAACGATCTAATGGGCTTCTCTGGAATAGCATCTCCATACACCAGCGCTATGGTGTAAAGGTTAGGCTCTTCGCCTATCACACAGGGGACGTGAGTTCGAGGCCAGCGTGGGGCAGTTTGTTTGATGGAGTACATCTTCGTTTTTCTGCTGGGACAATGTCCCTCTCAGCCTGGGTTGGCCCTGACAAACAGGGTCGCAGAAGCCTGTCCCTTAAATGACTTTACAGTGTTGCAAGAGACGTTAAGCCAAAACCAAACCAAAAAAAGCATCTCCATACAACCTTACCCTATAATCAAACTCAAACTGTGAGCTTGTGTGTAGAAGTCTGTGCTAGCACAAAAATAATTCCTTCTCTGAATGGTGATCTATAAAATTTTTCTTTTTTTTTTTTATCTATAAAATATATCTTTGATATTATCTTATCACACATTCTAGGACACTACGAGATGATAATAATGTTACGCAAGACAGCACAAAGAAGCCGAAGACCTGGTGTGTGATATGTGAAGCAAAAATCAAATTCCTCCTCTGGATAACAAATAAAATGCCTGTTTCACCTCATCAAAGTCTAGGAGGACACTACCGAATGATAATAATGTCAAACAAGACAGAACAAAGAAGGCAAGTATACCTGGTGTGTGATATGTGAGGCAGAATAGCACGACCCTCCTCAGCGACAAACCCTTCTGTCAACTTCCAGATATCCTTCATCTCACTGGGATCTGTTACATAATAAGAAGCAAAAGTGCATGCATAAAAATGTGGTTAGGTTGAACAGAAAGTGTTGGTGGGAGACGAGAAAAAGATATGGTGAGAAAAGGCGAGATTTTTTTAAACGCTAGCTAGGAATAAGGAACACTATCTCTGAAAGCAAAAAAACACAAATTTGTGACGGTTTGTTTTCACTAAAATGTTAATACAGACATTGTTTTTCATATTCATTCAGCATTGTTATTCATTTCATGTCGATAAGGATAAATCTAAATATGATTTTTTCCTGCGAACAAAGATAAATATAAAATTTAAGAAAGAAGTTCCTTGTATAATGCAACAAACTAACATAAAAAATATTCACATTTTCACAGCTATTTCAAAGGAAAATATCAAATCCAATTAAGTACATCATATATGTCAATCTCTAGAAGTAAACATATTATAGCACGACTGACCAATGCACTGAGGTCTTACCCACGCTGCTGAATGCCGTGACAAAGTCGTCTGACCAGGCAGGCAAAGGGAGACGGAATAGGTCTGAGATCACTTCCAGGATGTATTTCTGTTGACACACAAAATACTCACAATCAAATAAAACCATGGGATTGTTGTTTGCTTTCTATTACTTACGTACAGGATATATTTCTGACAACACACAAATGTGACAAATAAACTAATTATCAAACAGAACCATAGGATTGTTGTTTGCTTTCTATCATTTACAGGATATATTTCTGACGACATACAGATGTGACAAATAAACTCAGAATCAAACAGAATCATAGAAATGTTTCTTTTATCACTTCCAGAATATGCTTCTGATTAAACACAAGAAATAAACTCAGAATTAAACAAATCATATCAAATCACACAAGCCTGTATGCACAGACATAGCTTTTAAAAATCTAAAAAAAAAAAAAAAACCACCAAACATATACACAGAAAAACTACTTTAAGGAGGGTGTGAGTAACAACTTTCAACATGCTATGCCACTTACTCTAATTTCCACATATGGCAAGTACAGGATTCCTATGAGGGACTGCATACCAGTGCCTTCTGGATGGCATAGTCGTATAAGACCTGTGGGAGAAAATTAACAAACCTATGAGCCTGGAAGGTGAGGTGTATTTTATGCTAGAAAAACCCAGGTAAATTGTTATCGCAGTGCATTTAGGTGCAGATCTGCCCCGTGCTCTCCGGGAAATCCTGCTGGTGTTCATATTTTTATAGAGTATGGGACAGCTCTATAGACACTGCATGGGGGTTTGATTTGGTTTTCACGCCCCTTTTTAACACTGTAAGGTCATTTCAGGGGTGGTCTGCTTTGGCCGTGCCTGTAAGCCAACCCAGGAGGCTGAAAGGAGCACAACATCCAAACAGAGAAATGGAGATGCTCGCCCACCATGGGGATAGAGCTTTCGTCCTCTACATGTAAGGCGAAGAGCCTAACCATTACACCAGAGATGCCAGTGCCATATTGTGTCCAGTGGATATGAGCATTTTTTCCATATGGTATATATGGCGTCGGTAATCTAGTAATTAAGACTGCTGGACTCAGGAGGTTGCTGGTTTGAATACCGGCTTGGGCCCGACGTTGTATCCTTGGGAAAGGCACTTTACACAAATTTTCTTCACTTAACCCAGGTGAGAATGGGTACCGGGCTATAGACAGTGAAAAATCTTGTAAGTATGTTAGTGTTTAAGCGCTTGTAAAAATGGCAGCTTGCACTGTATGCTTCCAAGGAGGTTGAGAAGGTTTCTGAATGACTTTCGTCTGCTGGGATAATAATGACTGTAAAGCGAAAAGAGACAGCATTGGGATATATACGCTATTTGAATGCAATCCATTATTATCATTTTGTTGATTAAACCATATATGATATTTTCTTAAATTTCTTATTTCACTTGTCAGTTTTCTTTTATTCACCTGCATGACAACAAAACTTCCAAGTATGCATGGTGCTTGGTCAGTAGTTTTAAATTTCAAAGAATGACATATTTTTCTTTTCAGTTGTCCATTACTGCAGGTACTACGGAGTGCATCTCAAAAGGGAGACACTACGCAAATCTTACACTCTTGTACAGGATTCTCAATACCAATCATTCTCTATCACAGTCAGAACAGACTTCACCTGTGCAGCTCTAAAATGTCTATATTTCACAGCAAAATAGCAGCAAACATCACTGACCCTACTACATTAAAGGAGCTTATCTCTCATACTGAGACCCCCCCCCCCCCCTTACCTGGCCATGATCGCATCACAGTTATGACAGCCATCTTGCTGGCAATGAATCTTGAATCTCTCTCATCACTGTGGGTATCATAAACACAAATATTAATACAGAGTTAAACGTACAATGTACTTTGGAAGCCACAAAAGAATACTTTTTCATAGCCTCACAGAAAGTGTATATTGACTACATTGATACGAGTGAAGTACATAGAGACTTTAGTAAAGACTCATTTGATAAGTTAAGCTAAAGCCACAAAATTTCTCATCTCCATGAAAAAAAAAGCCAGTAAAGAGAAAAAAGCAAACACACATGGATATCACATGTCATACATCTAATCCTAACATAAATATAATAAATGAATACACACTTGACCATACACCACAGTGTGACTGGATCTTTTTAAACTCACATATGAAGGTGTACTGTTTATCAAAGCCATTTCGTCCTATCAAGAAATGACCCCCTATACTTCACATCCCTACCACTGTAGCACTACAAAAGACATGCCAAAATATAATTAGGCTAATGCTTACCTTCTTCCATCTTCAATACTGTAACGGAAATGACTATCTGTAAATGGCGCTAGTAATCGCTGAAATTGAAAAGTTTGAGAGAAGTCAATAAGATAAATGTTCACAAAAAAGTACAATTGTGCAACATCATAATTCACTCTCAATCTCAACACTAACTTTAGATGTGAAAATGTCTCAGTGTGTCATAAGTTTCTAGAAATCTGCTACTCTAGTGCTGTTCAGTTTCAGTACAAATACAGTCAAACCTGTCCATGACGATCACTCATTGTCGAGAGAAAAGTGGTCGTCTTGGGCAGGTCAGATGAATATGAAGTAAGAAAACAACCAACCCTTTCATTACCAAGTGGGACGTTTTTAAATATTTGTTGTTGGGGTGTTTTTTTTTGTTTTTTTCCTTTCGGAGAAGAGGGGCTGCTTTGGCTTTATATTTTTGTTGTTGTTCAAAATGTATCAGAGTTGGATAGAGTGCCGTGGAGAGAACAAAGAAATGTGCCGTCGCCACTGAATGAACAAGCAACACCATTGTTGTGGCAAGTCTGTTGTTACCGATCTCGTGTTGGTCAAGAATTACAATGTATTGCAAATTATGGGAGGGGCTAATAATGACAGGTGAATGGATTATGATAATAGTTTGCATACCTCAAGGTCGACCTGAGGGCGAATATAAATTCTGGTTTTAGGGTGGTTGAGTAGATAGATGATTGTTGAGGTGAGGGCCTCATTCAGACGGGGATATTGATGACAGTCCAGGATGTTCCAGATCAGTGTTTGAAGACCTCCACACTTGGATACCAAGTCCACATTTCTAAATGCTGTGAAGATAAAAGTGAATATGAGCATGATTATTAAAATGTTATTTGTTTTAGAGGCGCCAGCTTCTTTACCTATCGTAGCCATAGAGCATAATGGCAAAGCCAAAACACTTGTACTCACTCCTTTCAATCAGAAACAGCCAATTGCCCTATGAAAATTATTTTCTCAACATGCTTTTCAATAGAAACAATTACATATGAGAAAGGAGGTGTCTATAACCAAGCATTAAAGTGCTCGCTCACAAATGCAATGGTCCCAAGTTAGAATCCAGAGAGGTATATAAGCTTACAGTGTTGCCAGGGATGTTATAAATCAACCAACAACCTAAATCATTCTAGTTTATGATGAAGATAAGATATACTTTATCCCTCCAAGATTTTATTGGATAGCCAGAACTCCAAAAAAGATTTTCCCAACCACCTCATTGTCCAAAATGCTTCTCAAAAGAAATCCTGTTCTAATTCACCAAAATCAAAGAGAAGAAAAAATCATAAGAAGTTCAGTTAAAGCTATTATAAACACTTGAAATTGTTACCTAATTCACATATTGTCTCCAGTGAGACCCGCACCATTCTGTCCCGCTCACTTGCTCCATCATTGCCAATGGCAACAAGGGCAAATAGAAGTGACTTTGGGAACTTCTGAGGGGCAGATTTGATGATCTGCCTAATAAGCTTGATGGCATGTATCCTCTCAATCTCATTGTCAAGGCTCACATCCAAACACCTGCAATATGAAAAAAATAGAAATCCCTCATTGATGTGCTGAAAGATTACTATATTTTATCATTCTTTATTTTTCTGTTTTAATTTCATGAATTTTATTCCCTTGCAGTTTTGTAAACAAAGCAAAGCTTCACCACCATACTGCCAAATGGACACATTGTTCATTCAATATCTCGGAGTTGTGAAACTAGCATTCTTCCAATGTGGAAAGACTGGAAAAACTTGGACATCAATCAAGATATTTATAGGAAAAATAGTAATTCAGCTAACCACTTTCCTAAAACTAGTATGCACAAATATTCTAGGATAAAAAAAACATATAGGACTTACCTGGCAACAAGATAATCGAAATGAAGGTGAAGGAATATATCAAGGGTTTCCTCATATGGCAAAAGGTATCGAATGACTCTCAAACAGGCAGTTCTAATTTGCTTTGCCTCATTCAAAAGTCCGACTTCAAAACTGTGGAGAAAAAGAAGAAAGTATTGTCATACACAGGAATGTTTAGCTCTATTTTTTTTCTATTTTTTCAGGTCTACATAAAAAATTGCTGAATATTATGAGTATTGCGTCTTTAAATCACACCTCAAGGCACATCTGAATGAACAAATAAATGTTAAATAACCATTTCAAAAGCTTCCTTTTAATCAGGAATGGGTACAACTAGTCCCAAAGAGTTTTGAGCTTTGGAATCAGAGCCAACAGTTTCTACTGTCAGCATGAAAAATAGCAGAATTTAAAGATATTTTCAGGATTTCGTATTCTCCCAGGATGAAAACAAAAACCCTGAAATAAATTTTGACACTGCCAAACCCTATATATCTAAAATTTCAAGCTTTCTAGCAAACTAGCAGATGAATTGCTAAAATTTCTAAAGAAATTGCATGCATGTCAAAAATAGTTACCAATGTTTAAAGTTTTTTCAAAACTGATCCCAAGACAAGACAAAATCAGGAAATTTAACACAGCTCACCATGGCATAATTTCAGACATTGGAACCCCCAGGTTGCCATCATAGCCCAAAAACTTTATGAGCTTTACAAAACTGTTCAAGTAGGCAGTCTTCTTACTGCTGGGTACCCCGTGCTGGGTGATGACATGGCGCAAAATCTCACGCACATTTTCACTTGGTTCTGTGGATCAATAGTAAGAACAATATGCTAGTTAGTATCGTTAACATTGCAAAAAAGCCCCAAGAAACAAACCATAACAATATTTCATGGTTGAACCTCCTTCAAGAAACATTGTTGTTGAAAAA
Source organism: Phyllaplysia taylori (assembly GCA_032273245.1). NCBI lineage: Eukaryota > Metazoa > Mollusca > Gastropoda > Aplysiida > Aplysiidae > Phyllaplysia > Phyllaplysia taylori. The sequence goes on along the minus strand of JAUKPP010279518.1, from coordinate 3,937 downwards.
ACATTCATGGCATAAATATTTCGTGTGGTGTATCTATTATATATTTGACAACTTGGAAACACATGTGTCACTTATCCCATAAAACTACGATAGCTACACAGTTGAAAGTAGGCAGATGCCAGTAAAAAGATAGATAGGTCCCCATAACGGCCTTCGATTTTCTATTTATTCATTTCTTGAATTTAGAAAAATATATTTGACAAAAAGTTCCACACTTCTTTGGCCTTTATAATAATTTCACTGAGAAATGAAACAATAGACACGTGTTGAAGATGTGTTCGACACGAGTGCCCCTCGCAACTTTCCCACACGCACTAACGTGAACTCATGCTCGCATGCAGCTTACAATGAGGATTGAGACACCTATCTTCTTATTAGGACAGGGAATGAGGTCAAACCTGGAATCAGGACCACGCACTTTGTGTATTCTCTATCTTCTATTATTACCCGGGCGAAACCGGCAGCCGGCAACGCAGATAGTTATTAAAAGTAACAGGAAGGTAGTGAAGGCAGTTTTAAATTGCAGGGTGGTAGACAATTTGATTCTTGTTTACAACTTCAATGGTTTGACATTGAAAATATACAAAATCAAAATAATGAAAAACAGCAGGATGAAATCAGGTCGGCTCTCCAAGAAATTTCAAAGAGTGGCCTTGCAGTGGGTGCCTTCTCACTGCGGAGTCCATGGGAACGAAAATGCAGTTGCTCCCTCAAAAGCAGAAAGCCAGATGGACCAGTTCATTCACCCCTTCAGCTACAGCAAAGCCAAGACCATCATTCGCAATCATTACAGTCTGATGTGGAAAAGAAGACTTGGCATCAAGAGCAGTCATGACCCAATCCACCAGCTACAGAGGCATCAGCAGACTATCCTCTTTCGCCGAAGGATCGGCCACTGCAGACTACTGAGCCACTTGTACAGACAAAGTTTTGCCCACAAATGAATGTCCCTGCAATACAGAAATTCAAACCCCAGACCACATTCTCCAAGACGGCCCAACCTTCAGAACCTTACGATGCCAATTCTGGCCTGAGGGAACTGATATGAGACGGAAGCTGTGGGGCTCCTTTAAAGACCTGAAGCAGACAGCGGCCTACATCAGGGCGACTGAGCTAAACGTCTGAGCGCATGATCAGTTTTACATTGGAATGCTGAACAAGAAGAAGACACGTTAAAAAAAATAGGAGATATTTCAAGAGTTTTGCTACTTCCAAGCATGGAAGCTCTGATAATATTTTTAAAAAAGCACATTCTGTGCTTGACAAAACTTTCGAGTTGATTGAGCCAACTGAAGGCTACCTTCGTCAACCCTCTTGAACTGTCATTCAAGTTACAATCATTCTTAATAAAAACCTGTCATTGATTTAAAATTTTTCTTTGAATAAATAAACTGTGATATTATTAACATTTTCAGCCGCTAAAAACAAATTGCTCGAATCATAATTTCTAAATTCTGTTTTATCGTCCTCTGTGCTCAGTGTTCAATAGTAAGAAGCAAAAAAGTTAGTTTGGTTTTAACAAACTTTACCTACCCAGCAAATGAAAATTGAAACAAAAAACACCAACTGCATGGGTATACAAACCATAATCTATATGTAAAGCTATTCTAAAAGTTTGGTGCCCAGATTACATTACTGGGAAGAGTGATTTGGAATTTAGAAGTGTTTTTCACTAAGTTGTTATACATCACAAAATTGTGAGTGAAGAGAATCTTTAAAATCTCCTTCTGTCTTTCCAACTGAGTTCAGTTTCAACGTCTGCTTCTTCATATTTCCATGGCTCCTGTTAAGCCTAAATAAAAAACCTTGAGGACAACAGTAGCCTACTTAAACTACTTAAACCTGAAGGCCTCGTAAAGTGAAAGTGCTTCCTCATCCTCATGGTCAATGTCATACTTACTTTAGTGGTTAGTAATAACAGGTGTTGAGTTCAGGCTTTTTTAAACAAACCTAAATTCCCCAAGAAGGGCTAGAGGTTGGACCAAGAAGAATGAGCTTGAGATTGACTCATAAAAATGAGAAGAATCAGATTCAGAATAGCAGAGTCAGAGAATGGCCTTGGCCTTGCCTTACGCTTTTAGGGCTAGGGCTGATGAGGCCACTGGTTCTAGACATGGCATTTAAATTTAAGCTCACAAAGAATATAAAAGAGAGTCGTGGGATAAAAATCAATCAGGAGCATCTAAGGTCAAGCCTATTGTTTACAATAACAATCACAAGACTGCCAAGACGTTCACAATTTTTATAGTCACCATTGCTGTGATCCAGTTTGACAACAACATCCTCGGTAGTTTCGTGTCGTACTGTGGAAGACGAAAAGGGTGGTGGTGATGCTATATACCAAAAACACAAGACAATGAATACTGCAAACCATCAATCAAAGCAGTTAAAGAAAATAAAATGCCTGTTGCAACTTACTTCGGTATCGCCCACTTTTCAGATTACGGACCGGGCGAACCGATCCGGTCGCCATTTTGTATGACTTTTTTCGGGTCTATCCAATGCCGCAAAATAAAACAATGTTTTTTATCTTTAAAACTATTTGATCCGATGTTATTTTTCGTTTGTGTGTCTATTAAAGTAAATTTTGGTAATTCTTAACCTAATGTATCAAGTTATCTTTGGAGAAATCTCTTTACTTTTTTACGACAACCAGTAATAGACATATTATATTGCAGAGATTAGCCTCCCCTGTGACTGTGTAAACAAAGTTTAGAACGCCCATCTGAAAACGAAAATAGAACGCTTGTTTGTGGCAAGAATTGAGTTTGTGATTTCCCTACAACTCTTCAAATTTACTTGATCCATGGCTCCATCCATTGTTACTCCACAATTTTCCAAAATTCTTGAGAATGTTCTTGGAGCTGAAGGCCCTGTATTTGATAAGAAAGGCACCTTTTACATGGTCGCACCTGAAGTTGAAAAGGACAGTAAACCTGCCGGTCAAATTTTGCGGATTGAGCTAAGCTCCGGTGAAGTAAGTGGGGATCTCGGCCGGATCCAAGCAGATCGGGTCACCAGGACCAAAAGTCTTGTTACAACTAACAGATAAGGTTAGGGTTGAAGTCATATTTAGGGCTAGAGTGAGGATTGGTAAGGTTAGGATTTATTTTAGTTCTACTAGAACTAGAAGAGTCTAGAGTACTAGATCTAGATCTAGAATCTAGGTAGTAGTAGTAGTAATCTTCTTACCACACCAACACTGTTAGTGTTCGTTTTCCTACTTTCTTATTGTCACTGACCTGATCTGCTTAGATTCTACCGGGATCTCCATACTACCTTACATTTGTACTTGACTTGTAGCCTACTCACTAGATCAAGTAGATCTAGATGCAGAAATAAGTAATTTTTATAGAATCAAGAGAAACTAAATATAGAAAACGAATAATTTATTGTCTTTTTTTTCCAGCCTCACATTTTATGTGAACCTCAAGTGAATGGGGACGGAGGAATTCCGGCAGGCTGTCAGGCAGACAAGGAAGGCAACTTGTATGTGGCTGACATGAGACTTGGAATCTTGACTGTCAAGCCTAATGGGGATTTCACTCAAGTATGTTTTTGCTCTTACGGCTTCATCGATCGACATGCGGTTTTCGCCAAAAGATTCTTTTGAAATTTCTTCAAATCATGACGCCCTTCGTTTTTTTTTTTATATTTGAGACAATTTTGCTGCAACAAGCAAAATATCTTTATTTCGCAGATCGTTTTGTGAAGCTGACGTTCAGTGTTTGTGTAAAATTGTGCGGTGAATGGGGGAAAATCTTTTTTTAATTTGCTAATAAAAAATAGACAGAGAAAGGGAGATGGAAAGATGGGGGAGGGTAGGGGTGAAGATAGATGGGGGATCGGGATACGGGTTGCAAATACAGTCGACTCCACTTGTAGCGAAGTCGCTTGTAAAGATCTTCGGACGTAGCGATCTTTTTTCGTGGAACCG
>JAUKPP010279507.1:0-10258 GCA_032273245.1 Phyllaplysia taylori | reverse complement strand
CATTTATCCTTTTCCTTTTTTTTTTTTTTCCCCCACCCCCCCCCCCCCCCCCCCCACCTTTAAAAAGAACCCAAAACTAAACAAAAACAACACACACAAGACGAAAGTAAGCAATAAACCACAAACTTTCCAATTGATGAAATTTGCCTCTTTATTGTTTAAACTTCTTTTATTATATAGATATATGATTTCTCTAGCGTAAACCAAACAATCATTGACATGTACTGGTACACATTGTTGTATACATGGGTGGAAAATCGGAGCAAATCAAACGTAATGAAGGGAATAAAAAATAATCATCATCAACCCTGACAGCAAGAAATCACCAAGAAAGAAGCAAAAACACACACAATTTAAAAAACAGGTTAAAACCATGAATCAAAGCTACATGGGAAAAAAATAAACATGTCACAAATTTTTATAAAAATGATTTCAAACTCATACCGATGGGACCACAGAGCAGAACTGAAAGTTTAAACCCACTCCACATTCAATAAAAAACAACAACCACCGAACAAACATTACCTCATCTCTAGCAAATTTTTAAACTCTGTCCACTTCCTTCCAAGCAGTTGGAAGAAAATAGGAAGTACCGTACTTCCAATCGCTTCTGATAAGAGTGATGTGACATGTCTGGTTTCCCCCTTGTAACCTGCAAGTGTTAACTGACTGAGTCATAAGGTGAGCCATTTCGGTACAAACCATGTAACTTAAAACGGGTTTAAAACTCATAGAAATCTGGTGTTTCTCATTCCAGAGGGTAAAACTAAAACAAAACCATGATGAGTTTGAGTTCCCAGCTCTCTGTCCGAGCTTATGGCAATCCAGCCAATATTTGCCCACACTTGATTTTTTTTTGTTTGTTACCAGCTTTACGTCCCCTGCAACACTGTAAGGTCATTTAAGAGACGGGCTATTTCGACCCTGCCTGTCAGGGCCAACCCAGGCTGAGAGGGAAAAAATCCCAGCAGAAAAAAACCCAGATCGTCCGCGATAGGGGATCGATCCAGGGTCTTCCCGCATGCAAGGCGAAGAGCCTAACCATTACACCACAGCGCCAGTACTCTTGATGTTGTATGAGAAAAGTACATAAGTGCCAGACTGTAGTCATGCTACTTAGTAGAGATAACTAAAGCACATCAAGCTTGGAGCATCAAGATGTATATTTTAGCCTGGGTTTGGCAAACCTTGCTTGATTAGAGCTTGAGTTAGTGCATGGCCAGCTTCAGAAAAAAAAGAAAAAAAAAAGTAAAGTTTTCTTACTCTCATGAATGCTTTGCTGAATGACACGCTTTCGTGCTTTGTTAAAAAAACTACTGTAGTGTCAACATATGGCCTTAAGTTTCTAAACATCCTACTTTACAAAAATAACACTAGAAGACTTATAATCAAATATATTAGTCTACATCCAATCAGATCTAAATTCAGTGTATTGACGAAGAAACTAAAAAGTCTTGCCAATCACTTTACTCTGAAAATGAACATAAAAAGATTACAGGAATGAAATGTTTCATTCTTATAGTACTCGATATACTCTGATAAATGTTCATGTCACATTAAGAAGGTTAAAGTTTTATTGTGGATAAAATATAGCAAAATCAATCTTCAGACACTTTGTGTCGGTTAGTAAAAATCTTCAACATTTCCTAAAACAATATGAACAGCCATGCACTTCAAGTGCAATGACATCATTCTTTGTAAGAAAGAACAAATAAAACAATTGTAATTAGCTGTACATTTCTTGCACAAGCCATGCTCAACTAAAAATTCATTATCTGTTAAAAAATAATATGTATTCAGTAACCTCCTGAATATTCTTGTATAAAAACCAAACAAGAAAGAGAACAGATATTTTTTTCTCAGAACCAAAACAAAAGTATTTGTATACATCACTTGTCCCAGCCAGTGAAATCCATCCACAGGCTTGGGAAATCTGGAAATTCATAGAACTTATCAAAAATATTCATTGGAAGGATACGAAACATTGAAACCACTGCATCTTTAAATGTACATGTGTTTGCTGCCGCAAGCAAGTACTTGCCAGCAAATCTTTGTTTAGTATAAAAGGACTAAAAAAACCATGAAATTTCTTTGCATGCATGCATACGAATGGTATGTGTATGTGTGTATATGTGGCCTTTAGTGTATGTGTGTGGCCAAGAGTGTGTGTTCCAGGTAGACACAGGGAGTTTGTTGCTGTCCTGCACCAGGTTACTACATCCTGTGACAACCACTAGCACATCACAAAGTGCCCAAGTATGGAAACATTTGGAACACCGTAAGTCCAAATTGCTAACCCCAGCAAACAAAATTGTTCCAAAAAGATAAAAAAGACCCAAAGCATTTCCAATTTTCCGATCACAGCATGGCACACTATTGTAAATCTGTAAGTTAGTATCATTATTGCTTTTACTTTAAAGCTTTTTCAAATATTTTACTGAGCACTTGATGCACATCTTGAAGAAAAAAAAATTGTGAACATTTTTTTGGAAGAAGGGTGAGGGATAGCAAATTTTATCAGCTTGCCTATACTATCTTACACATGAGTCTCATAGTGTAATTTCGACACAAGATTCCCGTGAGCCCCAAATGCAGCAAAGTCTTTTGTCTTGCATGGTTATGAAGTCAGTACTGGTCTGGGCAATGGTAGTCACAAAAAACCCAACCTGACAATATCAAAGCCAGAAAGTTGTACTCTTCCACATGAAGCATCTTGCAACCTTCTAGAAATTCCCCAGGCTTTCTACTATCAGGGATAAAAAAAAAAAGGAAATTCCAAACTTGGGTGGAAGATCCTTAGAGTGTCTACACTTTTATGTGTCGAGGGTACAAAAAAGCCTTAAGGGTGTGAGAGGCCACAGCACGATGGTAACACAACGGGGGAGGAAGGGAAATAACTCATGATGTACTAATTCACTGACCTCAGTCATGTATAGCGTGTAGTATCAAGCATAAAATAGAAACTGTCATTGAAAAGGGAGCATAAATCGGAACATTTTGTTGTAAAGCAAATAAACCTGATTAAACCAGCTACTGACATGACAGAAAATCAAACTGGCCAACTATGTTGACGTCTGACCCTATTTATCTTACTCAGAGGTTATGCAACTGAGATGAGGTGGGAGGAAAAGGATTACTGAAAAGGAAAATACAGGTTACTTTTTTTGGAAGATCCTTTAAAGATTCAAAAAGTTTGTTTCACAGGGACAGAACCATAACTGCACGCTTAAATACTATGCAGACATAAAAATATGTTTCAGCTTTTGCACTCGTGTTTTTTATAAAATGTAAGAAAAGCAATTTAAATGTGGGGGTGGGATCAATAAATGCTTCACCCATTCCTCATGAGAAGAAAAAAGTTGACATCCCCCCCCCTCTCTTTTTACAGCTTTCATTGCAGCCTCTGTGTAAAACAAATAAAAACCTACAATGTCAACAAGTACAATGAAGGGAAAAAACGTGACTCATGCACATGCTCCTTAGGCGCAGCCTTCACTCAAAACAATAATCATTCATGTCATGACAACTCATCAAGATATAATGCCACATGGCCCAGACCAAACATTAAACAAAAAGTCAAGCAGCCAAAATCCTCAAGCTCAGCAATGACAAACCAAGAAGGAAAAAAGGAATGATAGAATGGAACAAAGCCGGAACCAAAATCTCTGGTGGAATTGCCAGATACAGGTAAAACACTCAAACCAAGGGTACTATACAGTACAAACCAAAGTCATTGGCTACATCTCAACTCAAACCAAGAAGACAAGAATGGGCACTGACAAAGACAAATCTTCCTTGCTGTTCTCATAAAAGAAATAAAATTTGGCAGCAACATAAACAACAGTAAATTGCTCAACGCAAAATGTACAAAAAATTTACACTTGCAAATCAAATACAATAAAAATCAAAAGGGCCCTGGCACTGTAACTCGCAGTACGTGCACTTTCTCTCACACACACATACACACAAAGACACACACTTTCTATACCATAGCACCACCCAAAATCCACTTGAAATCTCACCAGGGATTGCAACCAACGTAACAATCACCACAAAAAAATGAAATCAGAAAGCTCATAGAGCATTGTTAATCAATACATTTGCAAACCAGTACAAATGACACATAAAACTCCATGCAAACTTGTTGGGGTCAGTCAGTTCACAGCATTCCCTTGCACACTATGAGATCATTAAATATTGCCAAATGTCATGTACAAGCCAGACTTGATCTGGAAGCAAGAAAAGACTACCGCACACCATTTTTTTTTTCATGCCTGTTTCCATCCCCCTCCCCCAAGTTTCCTCTTTCGATTTACCAATTCAAATTGGCTATTCGAGTCCCTGAGTGTCATTTACACTGATTGATATACTCCTAGGAAGAATAAAAGTATGGATAGAATCTATCTTAATTCAGTTTGACTCCAAATTTGTGCATTGCAGAAAATACATGGTAAGAAAACAGCGCTGCGTTATACACACATCATGTTGTGTCCATATAAACAACCGCGTCAAAACAAAGAATCCTCCATCAAAATTAAAATGTAACATTTTTAAAGCAACTTAAAATTTGCTCAATTTTTTTTAGAATCGTATAAATTTGCAAATTCAAGCGAATTGTTTATGTTGCAAATTCAAGCAAAAAAGAAACGGCATACAGTAGTCACTTCATACCGGAGGTGATCACAATATAACAATAACACTGCTGTTGTTGGCACAGACATATCACACTACAAACAACACAAAACACTCAGCATGCAAATTACCAATTGACAACTGACTTGTTTATATGAGTCGCACATGGACAGATACAAAAATATACATTTCGTTATTACTAAACCACCACTCCTTCTTGCTAAAAAAGATCTACAAAAATATACACAATACAAGAAAAATGATATGACCTTTACTCCTTTGCATATAGGTCTGGACTCGACAGAAACTGCATGCAGGGTATAAATAGAACTCTGCATTGTGTGTATAAATGTGTTGCAAAGCAATGAACTCAGACACTTGCCTATTTTTGGATGCACGGAGTGTCATATGAAACTCAAGAACTCGTGTCCTCTTGTTTCGACAAGCATCTGATTTCACAACATCCCAACAAAAACAAACTCCTTGCAAATCCTTGTAGCGATCAGAGCACAATGATACATGTATTAGCTTAAAGGTAACACACCCAGTCGTACAATACGCCTCACATGTGTACACTAAACTACAGGGGATAAAGAGACTACAATGAATTAGTGGTGCGGTGTGCAAGGAGAGAATGCTGTATGGGGAAAGGTCAGCAGAGACCAGTGTAAATCAGATGAATCAAAAGACAGAAATGAATACTTTCAACATGCTCAGCCTGTTCCATACATGGATGCTACTTTTTTTTTTCCCAATCTATGGATGTTACTAAACAAGTTCCAAATACTGAAGTCAGTCTCTCTCGAAGAAAATGAATACTAAAAAGATAAAGAAGTGCATCAATTGTAGAGAAAATTTCAATTTCAGTGACTATAATTGACGTCAAATTCGTTTTTTTTCTGCTTGCTGAAATGTGTTAATGCGGAAATCCATTTTGGGTGTCACAGGCAATACAGGTTTCCGTCACATAAGAAGAGTAAAGACCCATGGTTCCATCCACTCAAACATAATCTCTATTCACTTTCATCTGTACATCAAATGGTAATACACCACTAAGCTATTTTAAAGAAGATGGCCAGATACCATGATTCTTTGAGGGAGTTTTGACTCAACGAGATAAAATAGCTTACATCTTTTTTGTAAAGAAATGAAGCCATTGGGAACTGGGACATTTTGTGAGTGCTCCATTTATCTTCACATAAATTCCTGTCTTCATTTTTACAGAAAACAATGCTCCATATCTTTTTACCATCTTCAATGGGTAATATTTAGTAAAATTAATATCTTCATGGCAAAAAATAAAGTACTCTTAAAAGCCAGTCATTCTTTGACTGTTGTTCCACTTGAAGCAATTCTTCTTCACACAAAAGAGATGCAAAAATAAGGGCTTAAAAGAACTCCGAAAAGGTAAGTTTGTAGTACATTTTGTTCGATAGCATTGTGGAGTTTCGGTTTCCATATCAAACACAGATCCACTGCACAACAAGCAGGTGAAAAGGAAAAAAGGAAAATACAGCGTTCCTGTCTGGGGAGAGATACTTTTGTATCCAAAGACAAAATTAGGACAAATTGAAATCGTACATTAAAGGGAATGTGAATGAATATGGAGCATATTGCGTTATATGGAAGAATTATCTTGAGGGTAGGGATGCAAGCTATCGTGTCAATAAAGAAAAAAATGGCCATCCAACTCCAGTAATGGAAGTTACTTTAACCATTTCATATGTAATATCATGCCCCTGAAATAATTGCTCAGGTACTCAGGAGAAGTAAAAGTTTGGCATTCAAAAAGATTATTTAATGAAAAAAGCATGTAACACTGGGAATACATGATTGATGAACCAGCTATTACAGCAATCTTACTAAAAACAACAGAAGTTTTGCTGCCAGAACAGCTTCCAATAAAGTAAGGTTGTACATTCATCCATACACAGGAATATATGAAGGGTATAAATGCTAAAAAACAGATCCCATTTTTAGGTTAACAGAAAGGCAGCCTTTTGCAACTCTGAGAGTTATACGAATTAAAAATCTTTTTCATGATGTTTTCTATGTGGGGCAATGGCAGCCTTGGCGGTGAAATGGCCTTATTTCAGTGAATAGCTATCTCCAACGCATGTGAGGAATTAGTTCCTTAAGATTGGAGTCAACGGCTTCTAGATTTAAACCCTTTATATGTACATATAAAATACACTTGATTCTACCATGAATAGGCATGAGCTCATACATGTATAAATAAGTTATGATATAGGCAGAAAATTGCCCACATAATATAAGAGGTGATACATACTCTAACATAAACACAATAAGACAGCCCCATATTCACACTCCAAAATACTTTCAAACTGATCAATTAATATGAAGCACTAGGTGGCCCTGATCGATATGATTAAAAAGACACATTCACAAAAAACCTTTACTTATTTTTCACCCTTAACAAAAACTGACCTTAGGAAAGTTTCTTTGCCTTTAAGAATTTACTGCACTATTGATACAAAAAAAAAGGCATTACAGTGCCAGGAAGCACACTAGGACAATTGTAACATATTGAAAGAAGTGAAATGAGTGCAGCACACCAAGCACCCGCCAACGAGCCATCCTCAGGAAGGAGACAGAAAGGACTGAGGTCTTATTTGCCCAAGTAGAAAACCAGGAAAAACCTATGGACAGTCCAAAAGTGCAGCAAGGACAGCCACAAGTCCCCACGTTTGGTTTGGTTTGGGCTTAACGTCCCATGCAACACTATAAAGTCATTTAAGGGACGGGCGACTTCGACCCTGCCTGTCAGGGCCAACCCGGGTGGAGAGGGACATTGTCCCAGCAGAAAAATGGAGATATACTCGATCAAACAAACTGCCCCACGCGGGCCTCGAACTCACGTCCTCTGCGTGGTAGCCGAAGCGCCTAACCATTACACCATCGCGCCGGTAGTCTCCATGTGACCACAGGCTTCTACCAAGGTTTGTAGCATAACATAAATAGGATCCCAGCTATAATATTGTATGCCCAAATTGAAGTTTAATGACTTGCCTTTCTTTGCTTGTATTGAAAGCAAGGGGCCAGTATATCTAATCCTGGTTCCTTGCTTTGAAAATAGAACTCATTCCGCACCTCAAAATTAGGTCTTGATGATTTGGCATACTTTGGTCCTTGTCTCAAGTGTGTAGGATTAATTAAGACGTCAAGTGTGTAGGATTAATTTGTAAAGTTCAGTCTACTAGGCATAGTCAGAGGTATCGACGGGAAAAGCATTTGTGCATCTTATAAAATACGGTACATTTGTCAGCTATCATTATTCCATGTAAATCCTTATGACACAAGTATTCAAAAAATCTATTGCAAGTCAAACATTTGAGGGTCATAGTTAACGACTTTGTATTTTGTTTGCCATATTTGGGAATGATCAACATATCACACTCTAAAATTAATCCCTCTTGATAAAAAAAAATCCTACCTTGTACAAACCTGCTAAAATGGTTTCAAATGTACAGGCTAAGCAGGTTTTCAGTATTTTACTTAGTAGTAGGGAAATATGAGTGCACACCCCAGTAATGCAGCATGGTGGGAGATGGTTCATCTTTCTATAAAAAAAACAACAATAAAGTTTCAAAAAGAAAAATCTCAACTATTCGCTATTCTCACAGAGTTGGAAGCAGAATTCTCTATCACAGGTAGAAAAACACAAGAAGAGATATAAAAAGGAAATAAGCCTAGAAATAAAGCACTTCACATATCTTCATAACGCTACATTCCTTTTCAAGAGGGGCGAGAAGGGGGGTATAAAATCAAATCCTGAATTAATTTCAGGGATGCCACTGTCATTTTGTAATAACTGAAAACCGGAAATTGCACATTAGCCAACAAAAAGTTAGCCAAAATGCACAACTAAAATGGCAGCAAAGAAAAATAAAAGCAGAATGATGACTGTTCTTATGTGCTTCAGTAAAAATGACGGCAATAACAGAAGAAAATGGAAAAACATCATCCCTGTACTTAGATGAAAGTTCAACCTTTTCACATAATCTTCTCCCTACATGTACATTGGAGCTATGAAATAAGGAAGTGCACCACAGGAGTGCAACATAATGAGAAAATAAGTTTCAGTGTGTTGAAAAGGAGCGGATAAAGAGAGTGAGGTAAGCAAAGCATCCCCTGATCATCACATTTCACATCTTGAGGCCGCCCATTGCACCAGATAAGTCATCCTCGTAGCTGTTATCCCAGTTGGGGTCAAAGTCCACAAGGTCTGCCAGATCCTGCCGCTGCGACTCGCTAAGTATGTGGTGCGGGGAAGGGGAGGCCACCCTGGGCACGGCAGGGATGTGGATGTCGTCGTCGCTAGAGGTGGGCTGCACCGGCAATGTGATCGAGTCAGCCGGTCCCTCTGGGGCCGAGAGAGCTACTGAGGCTAACGATGGGGGGCCTGGGACCATGGGGTACACGGAGGAGGATGGTGGATGGGCTTGTGAGCTCAGGGAGCTGGAAGAAGACGGAGGTGGAGGGGGAAGAACGCTGCCATCGAGGATCGACGAACCCTGGGAACTGTCAAGAGCAGAGCTCAGACGTCTGCGAGGGGACATATTCCGAGGAGCAGGGCTGACGATGGACGTATCCGGTGACAAATCCTCCACAAGAGAATACGGTGGTGGGGGCTCATCTGTTGAGAAAAATTACATTTACTGCCTGAGAGAAGCCAGATTAGTCGTAAAACAAAAATCAAAACAAAATAAATCATCTAATTCATATTTATTGCAATAATGTACAGAGAAGATACAGTAAACAAATACTTAAGAAGTTTTACTATCTTTATTTAAAAAAGTATATACAGGGTGAGCAAAAAAAAAAAATAGGTTCATGGATTTTCGCCATTGAGTCAAACCTGCCAAAACAGAAACCTGTATAAAACCGAAACCTCTCTTAATGGAATCTTACCACTCCTCCCTTGATAAATTCCTCTAAAAATCACCTGCATAAAACGGAAACCTGTCCAACGCGGAAACGGAAACCATACTCATTTCCCTCGAAGAGTTCTGACCCGTCCAAGATGGAAAGAGCGTTGCCAGTTCATCCCCGATTGGAATCAAAACTCACCCAAAGTTTATTTTCACTTGCTCTCAAAACTTCACCCTAACCACAAGGCAAGGAAGGGAATAGCAAGGGTGTGGTCTGGTGGGGTGGGGAGGGTGGGTCGGGTAGCCATGAGCATATTGTTATTGTGTCCATGCGGAAAAAGTTTAACGTTAGACCGTTAAGCAAAATATGGCGAAAATCCAAGAACCTATTTTTTCTGACTCCCCCTATAACAATCCTTTCAAATCTTCAAATGAAGACCTTCAAGACGCTGTTCGAATGGCTTCTCTGGACAATACAGGAAGTGATTTTCAGAAACAGCATGTTGTAACATGCCAAAAAAGCAGGAAAGGTGTTGGAATTCATTAAATTTTAGTTGTTGTTGTTGAGGGTGTAGTAATCCCACCAAATGAGTAGACCCGAGGAGACAAGACTCATTTCAAATCTATTTCCTACTGTTTTAAGTACTCTTCCAAAGGCAGACCTGCCTAGTTTCAAAGTCAGAAATCTGTAATACCTACTGGTAAAATCTGTAATTTGAGACAAAAATCTGTAA